>OLKM01001297.1:37500-84351 GCA_900291075.1 Melanogrammus aeglefinus | reverse complement strand
GGGGGGCTGGTGGTCACACTGTACACAGGGGACCACCAGCCTGGGCAAGGAGAAGCTGCCATGGACTCACAGCCTGATCGATGCGATGCGATGGATATCGTTTGAAAACGGAAGTGCGTCTTTGTCGTACTTTGCCGCTGGTTTGGACAAAAGGTCACACAGTGTGCGATCGAGAGGGTGTTTATTTAGAAGTGCTTTGGAACACCTTAGCCGCCACATGCATTCAGGTCGACAGCCAGGCTTAGTCAAGTATCGAGAAATCAATGTTTTAACAAAGACAACTGCCATTGAGCGAGCGGTTCTCCCGTGAAGGGTTTCGCTTCGAGGCCGCCAACCTCATTCTCCTCCAGCAGCTGAGCTCTATAACGACGTCTGCTACCCTCGCTGACTAAAGCCGTCTCTATATTCCCCCTCTGGTTCACCATCTACCATTTTCTTAGGATTGACTAACGAATATATTATACCTTGCGGTCGAACCAGAATAGGACATTAGGACCCAGGAAGCCAGGAAACCATGTGATGTTCTAATGAGGGAACTCTTGAATTCCCCCGGAGCATAGCCATCGCTGAGATAGTGCTGTTGGGTGCTACTGACACACCTGCACACCGACAGGAGGAATGCGATTGCTATTCCTGCCCTTTTTCAAGTACGCTGAGGACCCTTATTTTTCTATTCCTACTAGTTGTTACGGCCATGACCTCAGAATATCGTCGCTCAAAATAACCCTGAGTAACACTGTGCATTTGATACATACGACTTTGACTTCACCCTCTAGTTAGCCCTCTGTGTGACCCTCTGCCTACACCATCCTGTCGCTTCCACAACATCTCCAGCAGGCGCCAACAGACTCACCCCCCCGTCCCCCCACTCTGGGGGTACGGGGAGCAGTCGGGCAGTGTTTGAGAGATGCAGAGACGCTCGGCACGGCTAGAGGGAGGGGGTCAACGGCAGGCTGGAGCAGAAGCGATGGAGCGAGTGATAGAGGGAGCGAGAGAGACGAAGACATGGAGCTCAGTGGGTAATCACAAGGCCCTATGCGGCCCTGCGTGTCATCACCCTCCTGGCGCCGGCGGCTCGACTGCGCTTCGTGCATTACCTGCTGCGACTAGACAGACCTGCCAACAGCGGCCAAGTAATCTGTACCAAACGGCGGGGGATAGAGAATTATGATGAAGCGCGAGCTGAGCTCTCGTTGAAGAGGTATGGGAGGGCAGTGCGCAAACAAAGGCGACCTGGGCTTGCACGTACAGACAGCAGGGGTGTTATAAGCGGAGAAGCTCTCTTTCCCGCCTGTGTGTCTTGAATTTTGTTGCGGTTTACACGCACAATCATGGCCACTCCCCGTGTTTTGATCATGGGGGAAAGAGGGCTGATATGGGGGGGGTTTTAGCCATACTGGAGAGGAGTTATGGGAGTATCAGATGGAATAGATCCAAGCTTCAACTTTATCTCACTCGCATCCAGTCTCTCTTTCACCCGCTCTCTCTGTGAGGATCTCTCTGTCTCTCTCTCTCTCTCTCTCTCTCTCTCTCTCTCTCTCTCTCTCTCTCTCCCTCTCCCTCTCCTCTCTCTCTCTCTCTCTCTCTCTCTCTCTCTCTCTCTCTCTCTCTCTCTCTCTCTCTCTCTCTCTCTCTCTCTCTCTCTCTCTCTCTCTCTCTCTCTCTCTCTCTCTCTCTCTCTCTCTCCTCTCTCTCCTCTCTCTCTCTCTCTCTCTCTCTCCCTCTCCTCCCTCCCCTCCTCTCCCTCCTCCCTCCCTCTCTCCCCTCTCTCCCTCCCTCCCTCTCTCCCTCTCTCCCTCTCCCTCTCTCTCATGGCAGGACAGGACAGTGGGAGCTGCTGTAGCATTCCTCCATCTGCTCGGATTTCTTCACAGGGAGAGGTGGAGGAGACGCCAGCCTCCATGAAAAGGGCACTTTGGTTTAGGCAGAAGGTGGCAGCGTGTAATCAGCACCGGCCTCCGAGTCAACCTTAGATACTTTCAGAATTCGCTCAGAATTCTCTAACATGTCGATAAGGTCAACGGCGGATCTATGTTTATCTGTTGCTCGCATGCCGATTTGAAATTCTCCTGCGTGCTGATTTCATCTGCAATGACCTAATTCCTAATTGGAAGGATGTGTCACGCGGGACTGTCCTCGGTCATCACACTCTGACCTATTGCACGAAAAGCCCTCCTGGGAGCGTGAAACCCGAGAGGCGTGTCCGCTAAATAAAGACGCGGCCACAACAGTCCTGATCAACACAACACCCCGTGGCTGGAATGTCTGCGCTGACATTTGCATAAGGCAGTCTGATTAAATCAGCGTCATGCAACACAATGTGCAACACACAGAGCATGCACAAACACACACACACACACACACACACACACACACACACACACACACACACACACACACACACACCACACACACACACACACACACACACACACACACACACACACACACACACACACACACACACACACACACACACACACACACACACACACATTGTGCTTTCTGTGTTGGACACAACAATTTGAATCGAAGAAGGTCTCGGACCAGGTTTGCTAAAGGTTGGATTTAAAATATATTCCTCTAATCTACTGTATTTTTGGCATTCGCTGACAGAGTCTACCTCTCAACCCTCCACAGTTACTGAAGAGTTAAGATCCAAGGAGCTCTGTCCTGGAACCCAGAGGTTAGGGGTTCAGAGGTTAGGGGTTCAGAGGCTGCAAGAGTGACAGAGTTCATCGGCTGTTCAAAGGCAATTCTGGAGAAACATTTCCTGTGGATAAGTCATGAAGAACTCTTCTATGGGCGGGTGGAGGTTGAATCAAATTGAATGTTCTGGTCAGTGGCCGGCCCTAGCGCTGCCACTGAGACACCCTTTCCCAAAATCGTGACAATTGCTCACAAATGTTAATTAATGCGCACGCACACGCATTAATCATTGTCCTTGTTTTTGTCTTTATGTCTCCTGTATATGATGTCTTTTTTATTCATCTGTAACTTTTAGTAAAGGCCTAACCAGGGACAGGGGTTGCAAATTAGTCTTGACTAGAAACCTGTATGCATGGCATCTATTTTATATTTTGTATGAAACAATGTACAATGTATTTGTCCCTGCTCAATAAACTTCTAAATAAATAAAATAAAATGTGCACACACAAAAAAAAAAAAAAACACACACACACACACACACACAAGCACATACTACACCAAGAAACAACCCAAGGGCCCTTTTTTTGAAAAGGACAGCACATTGACAGCTGTCACTCACCTTCAGGTCCCGGTGCACCACACCCATTTGATGGCAATGAAGCACCGCCTCCAGGATCTGCTGGATGCAATGGCTGCATGCAAACACCGGGGGGGGGGCGCATGTTAGTCTGAGCAGCAGCTACAATCCCGTGCAAGGGTCAAGGGTCAGGGGGCTTAATGGAGGGGAGGGGGGGGGGGGGAGGGAGGGGGGAGAGGGTGGAGCGGGGTTGGGGATGGATCACGCTCTGTGTTGTGAGTGTGAGTGTGCGTGTGTGTGTGTGTGTGTGTGTCGGTGGTCAGACGAGGTTTAAACGGGCAAACGGTGGCAGGTTTTGACTGGGCCTCACACTTCGACAAATGTGCAACATGAATGTGATTCATTAGGATTATTATATTTTAAAGACAACCTTCTTTCTTCGGGCAGCTAGGTCCGGGGTCGTAACCCCATGGGGGGGGGGGCAAACTCTCATACAGGTCTTGCGAGCCACTTTAGCGGCAGCATAAGCCATGGGGGTTTACTGTTCTCCCTGGCAAACAGGTGTACCACTGGACCCCGACGTCTTCCACACTCTGTCTATTGTAGGCTGCGCTGGTGAGGGCCTGACACCGCCTGCCATGAGGTGGACTAAGGGGATGAACGGGGCAGTGATTCCCTGGCCAACTGCTAACGACGGGGGAGGGAGGGGGAGAGGGGAGAAGGGAAGAGGGTGCGGGAAAAGTCTTGGGTTTGTAAATAGTGACGTTTGAAAGATCTCTCACGGAGGGACTATGAATTAGGGGATATGTGTTGTAATGAGGTGGTACCTATGCTCCTTCTGACAAACATCTGTGATATATATATAATGTTAAGCCTATATGTTGTGTTATACACACACTGTACATAAAACCATAGGTTGACGTCCAGCCATGGTCGCTTGTGATGAGCTGCAAACACACTCCAGCAGTGGCGTAGTATTGTGTGAGCTTGACTACAAACCGTGTGAAAGTGTATGTGCGTACCTTTGTGTCTGCTGTGTGTACTGTCCACTCTTTATAACACTAGTTACATAACGAAACGGCCGACTAAACACTGAGGACAAAAAACGGAACATACCGTTATGCTAATGCTACATGTTATCCAACTGTCTCCTAATTGAACAGTGATTTGATCAGCATGAATTTCATAGTTTTGTAGAGTTGTGGCAAGAGAGAGAAAAATACAGACAAGAGAAAGAAAAATCGAGATAGAGAGAGAGAGACAAGAGAGAGAATCTAGAGAGAGAGACACACAGACAGAGTCAGTCAGACAGACAGACAGAGAGACAGACAGAGAGATGAACCGGCATGGTTTTGAAGTTCACCCCTGTAAATTAGAATCCGGGATCTCCGTCATTAGGGTCTTCTGATAGATAAGTACTGAGAAGGTCATAGCGGTATCTACAACGCACACACACACACACGCACGCACGGCAACGATCAAGGATAAGTTACAAACCTGTGTGAGTATTTGTGTGCGGCACGCAATGAAGGACTAAACATTTGCAGCCATTGAAAAGAGTGCGTGGGAGTGCACCAAATGTGCCATCTTTTCACACACAAACGTTCTCCAGGCTACGGGAAGTGATTCTGCGTAGGCGTCTGTGAATGTGAACTGGAGCAATCTTCAACCTTATTTTCTGACTATACATCTCATCCAAGGATCTGTGTGTTTTATGTGAGTCATGGTTATCGATGCCTCTTCGTGGACATTTAAATAGCCGCCGTTTCGGTGGAATTGAACCCCAGACCCTGGACGTGTTAATGTTATGCTACCGGTTGAGATACGACAGACAACTCATAAAGCCGGACTGGGCTAGGTGAGGCAATCGTTACCATGCCGGTCACGGCGGATGCTTCCCATTAATCCGAACGAGGATACACACATCGAACTGGGCTGTGATTAATGATAACATTTAAGACCCCTGCCAGTTGAGTTTCAGATTAACCCTCACCCATACAGTGCAACTAATTCCCCTAATCTCATTTACACAGATTGTGTGTATATATATATATATATATATATATATATATATATATATATATATATATATATATCTTCATCATAATTAGTTGATACTACAAAACTGTATGACAGGATAATGTCTCAATTTCATAAATTAATACAATACCACTGAAAGTTGATAATGAGGTTGAACAACACACCGGCTGATAATTATTCGTAAAAAGAAGAACTCGGATAATAAAACGTTTAGAAGCAAACTAATAGCAGCATACACTCGTTCGGATGATTCAGGTTTCATATTTTTTCCCCGCTGCTAGTCAGCCTTAATCCTTTTGTTTTGGGATCGAAAAAGTGTCCAGGCAACGTTTCAAATAATAAACGGTTTAGAGACGAGCAATCAATAGCCTATTATCAGTTGGTCACAGGCAGACAGGAAGGAGGCTGACAATCAATGTGAGGCTGACGAAATTCTACTTCACCGGCTGAGAGAAGGGGAATGTATATCTTTACAACTGTGTGTGTGTGTGTGTGTGTGTGTGTGTGTGTGTGTGTGTGTGTGTGTGTGTGTGTGTGTGTGTGTGTGTGTGTGTGTGTGTGTGTGTGTGTGTGTGTGTGTGTGTGTGTGTGTGTGTGTGTGTTGGTTGGTGTTTGCTGTTTTAAGTTTTGCTGCAAGTTAACTGGTGTTTGTGTCAGAAAGTTTGAAAGTCAACCAGGGGGAGGGGGGGTGGGGGGGGGAGGAGGGGAGGGAGGGGGAAGGGAGGGGAAGGGGGAGGGAGGGGGGTGGGTTAAGGTGTTCGGGGGGTAAGCTGGACGGGAATCTGAGACTGTTGGTTTGAACACAAGACATCCGAGCACGACGAGGGGATGAGCAGACAAGACTAGACAAGCAGACCAGACACCCATGACAAAGTATGTAGAAAAAAGGTTAGGCAGGAAGGAAAGGTGGGAGGAAGGAGACAGAGAAGGGGAGCAGGCAAGGTATGAGGGGCGGGGCCGGGGGGGGGGGGGGGGGAGGCAGGTGAGGCCAGAGTAGAAGAGAAGAGAGGGTGGGGGACTGCTTCTTTCCGGATACTAACCTTCAGGTCCCTGTGCACTATGTCATGTTGATGAATGTGATGAACACTGTCTAGAATCTGATGGATACAGTGACTGTGAAGACAAAACAGAGAGGGGGGTGGGGGAGAGGGGGGGTTGGAAGATGGATGGGGGTGAGGGGGGGAGAGGGGGGAGGGAGAAGGTGAAGGACAGAGAGAGAGAGGGAGAGAGAGACACATAGGGCACGGGGTGGGTGAACTCGGTGCAGAGTGGGACGTGGGAGAGGAGCACACGAGGTGGCAGATTGAAAACAGAGGCAAAATGAGGGATGAAACGCAGTGAAGGTGGTGGAGTGGTGCGTCACCAGGGACAAGAGGGGGAGAAGGAGAGAAAGGTAGAGACAAGAGAGGGAAAGATGGAGGCAGAGAAAAGGGGTTGTGATGGTGGTGGGTGGTGTTTGTGGTGGTGGTGGTGGGGGGGAGGGGAGAGGTGCAGGTAGAGGAGACAAAAAACACTTTTTAAACAGAATGAGAAACACAAGCGATCCCTGGCAGAGCTGCCTGTGAGACATAATCACACCAACTGGGAGCTAGAAGGAGGACAGGACTGGAAAGGAGAAAGGAGAGGAGGGGGGAGGAGGAGTGGGAGGAGGGGGAACAGAAAATGAAGACCCAAAAGGTTTCTAGAGGCAAAGAAAAGATTAAAAAAAAAGGAGGACAAGAAAGAAAGGATTGAGGTGACAGCTGTGGGGAGGAGGTTGTATCCTATGGGAGCAACGTGTTGATGAAAACCGTTTTTTGTCCGTCATTCAGGTGCAAAAGAATGCAGAATGAAGCAGGCCAAGGCGTCGACGTGCCTGGCCGTGAGTGCGGTAGCTCAGTCAGTCACGTGGGCAAGACCACCTTGATCTTCCTTTTAGTGTGTGTGCACATTTGATGTGTATCCGCGTGTGTATCCGCGTGTGTATCCGTGTGTGTGTGTGTGTGTGTGTGTGTGTGTGTGTGTGTGTGTGTGTGTGTGTGTGTGTGTGTGTGTGTGTGTGTGTGTGTGTGATGTTCAGGGTATGTGACTAATAGCAGGAGTACAGGAAGCCTGCCAGGTTCACACCCACATAGTGTCTACTGAGTAGGAGGACAGAGAGAGGGATGACTTATCTCTCTCTTCTCTCATTATAATCCCTTCGTAACGCTCTCTCCCGCGCACACACACACACACACAGACGCACACAAAGAAAAAGACAAAAATGCAGGGTGCAACCACTAGATGTAGTAGGGGTGTGAAGATGTACTATATGATTACACACTCAACACACACACAGATAGATGGATGGATGGAGAATGATGATGAGGAGAGCAAGTGCTAACGTTGCGTGGCGAGCGAGGGAGAGTTAAAATAGCACCAAAGTGAGAGTCTGGGCCAGGGGGAATGACACACAGCACAATGTTCCCTCGACTGCAGAAACCGCACCAGTATTCCACGAGAGGCGGCCTGAGTGAGTGCAAGTGGCTAGCCAGCAGCAATGCTAGGTTGACGTTTAGGCAATCACTTCGCAAGACGGAATCACATCCAGGAGTTACTGCATGGATGTGAATATCCAATTTTTTGTTGGGTTTTGCTGATCTCGCTTGATTACGTCTTGTATTGGTCCATTTGAACTATTTTAACATTTTTTGTTGTTTTTATTCATGGCATCGTTAGCTGCCGTGAATAAAGCCGTCTTTTCTGATATGTATTTAAGTGATTCATCAAAAAAATTGATGACAAAGCACAAGAGGGAATAGCCCATGTTGTTTGGTCGGCCAGCGTGGCCAATGGTATTGGTTTTGTAGAATCTTCAAAGTAAGACGCCTCACCCGTTTAAGTCGCCAATACCAGTCTTTCGGGTTTCTTTGTGGAAGTCACTGCGGAAATTACTTAATATGTGGTGCCTCTCAGGGCAGCTGGATGTGATTTTGTAAGAAGACTGGTAGAATGGAAGGAGACGGAAACAATGGCTTCATTCCACATCGTGGTTGACCCCTGATTTTATACTTTCAACTCTGTCATATAAACGGTGTGGTTGTCTTTGGAAATTGATTGCTTTGTTTCAATAAATAGTTATTTAAGTTTAAAAAGTCTAAATGATACTGGTAAAAGGATCATAAATGGATCAAAACTGTCTGCTACCTATATGCTGTACGATTCTTTGAAATGAAACAAAACAATCGCTTTGCATCACACAGTGGGAGCTTTTTACAGCCGGGAACATGGTTAACTGGAGGGTGGAAGTCTGTGTGTGTGTGTGTGTCTGTGTGTGTGTGTGTGTGTGTGTGTGTGTGTGTGTGTGTGTGTGTGTGTGTGTGTGTGTGTGTGTGTGTGTGTGTGTGTGTGTGTGTGTGTGTGTGTGTGTGTGTGTGTGTGTGTGTGTGTGTGTGTGTGTGTGTGTGTGTGTGTGTGTGTGTGTGTGTGTGTGTGTGTGTGACTAATTATCAGCACTAATTAAAGTCCCACTTATTACTGGTCCCCTGGGGTGTAAGAAGGGTGGTGTGTTGAGAACTGGCCTGGATGACTGACACCAGAGAGGGGTGTGTGTGTGTGTGTGTGTGTGTGTGTGTGTGTGTGTGTGTGTGTGTGTGTGTGTGGTGTGTGTGTGTGTGTGTGTGGTGTGTGTGTGTGTGTGTGTGTGTGTGTGTGTGTGTGTGTGTGTGTGTGGAGGTACTTCGGGTACGAGGTGGGAGAGAAAGCAGCGGTGGGCTGAACAGGCAGTGATTACTAGGCTAGATCGTCACCACAGGGGGGCCGGAACAATAGAATATCGCCCTTTTGACGTCAATGCTCTTCAAATCTAGATATTTTTAAACCCAGAATAATCAAAACAGCAAAGCACAATATCAACCAGCCAGAAATTGCTTGCGTGTCACTTTGGATAGAGTTGCTACTCAATGACTACTACTACTTCATGTACATAAGCAAAAAACAATAAGGGCAATTTCATTTGCAACCGATTTGTATCTCCAAACATGATAGTAAAGACGTTTTCATTGTTAACATCATCATTCCAGCATAGACTTCATAGTCATAGTATTCATCTATTGTACAAAGCAGGGTAAATACAAAAGCATTCATTGTGTTTCTTATCAAATTTAGTTGACTTCCACTTCCTTCCCATCAGATATTTTGTTGAACCAATTTATTTATTAGGTGTCTGTGGTTGCAGGCTGAGCAATTTCAACCAATAATATCTGCAGATAATATGCAAAAGCGTAAAAAATAATATGATATCCACTTATAACAACACAGTGAGCGCGCAGGTTCAGTCACCTTCTCGAGTCCAATCAAGTCAAATCTCATGTGGTTTTTTTCCTGCATGAATAAAAACGTTTTAAAAGCAACAACATCAGGGCTGTTCATCACATATCCAAAAATACATGTACAACATTATATCTGGTCTATTACAGCCTTACTGGTACACAGCAGGAACATAACTCCCCCTTTTATATCTGACGGCTCCATGGGGAATTCATTTACTTTTCCCTGAGGAACTCAGGGTAGTTTTATATTAACGCTGATGTTATTTATGTCCTCGGGAAGCCTCTCTGGCTGGACAGCTATGGTTAAACCCCCAGCAGTGTCGCCATAGTCTCATGGATCTGCTACCAGGCCGGCTGCACAACCAGAGCACTTGTTATTATACCGCAATACCTCACAACCTCCGAAATATAGTAAAGTAAAATAACCAAGACAAACTGCGATGTTTCAGATGTGATTCATTTAGAAATATCTTCTGAAGGTTCGCGAATTCCGAATGCTGACGCACATTGTCCACTCAGGGTGGATTTTGATAATTTTGTGTGTTTGTCTATTTTTGTGTGTGGGTCTGTGTATAAGTAGGTGTGTGTGTGTGTGTGTGTGTGTGTGTGTGTGTGTGTGTGTGTGTGTGTGTGTGTGTGTGTGTGTGTGTGTGTGTGTGTGTGTGTGTGTGTGTGTGTGTGTGTGTGTGTGTGTGTGTGTGTGTGTGTGTGTGTGTGCAAGTAGCATGTCCACACTCGAGCATATGTTTAACCGCCCTTTCTCATCTGATTGTCCATGAGTCACTGGGATCGAGAGGAGTGCAGAGAGACACGGGAGGTTGTGTGTGTGTGTGTGTGTGTGTGTGTGTGTGTGTGCGCTGTGCGTGTGCGTGTGTGCGTGTGTGTGTGTGTGTGTGTGTGCGTGTGTGTTCAAACTAAGGGCTGCGAAAGACAAGTGGATGATAAATGCCGGGGGGGAAAATGAGGACAGGAGAAAGAAGGACACACACACACAAGCACGCACACACAAAAACACACACACACACACATACACAAAACTTGCTCTTGTGCAGTTTTAATGACTATCATGTTGTGCTTGCTCTCCCTCCTTTGGGCTAAATGCATGAGCAACAGAGGAGAGGAAGAAAAGGAGGAAAGGAAGGAGGGAAGGAAGGAAGAAAGGAAGGAGGGAAGCATTTTGAATGGGAGTGAACGCTGCATCTTAACTGCGCTGGGACTACTCCTCAGATCGGCCTCCGCTGTGTCAGTGTGGCAACGGAGGGTCTTGGACACACGCGTGACGCTGTGGTCTTACACGGCAAATGAAAAATAAATGAAGGAAATGCGGTGAATGGGAAAAAACCAATGGAGGCAATTAGGAGCCACAGAGTGGAAAAACAGAGGAGAGGAAGAGCAGGTGAGGGGAGGAAGACATGGGTGAGAACTCGGAATAAAAGAGAGAAATTCAAGAAGGACAGGAGAAGAGGTAGAACACACTCCCTAAAGTGGAGAGGGGGTCTGAACAGCGGACAAACGGATGAACAGATCCATAAAAGACAGACAGAAAGGGGGGCCCACAGGGGCCAGGACGAGAGCGGACGCACGCAGAGAGATTCAGGGCCTACCTGGCGTCGGCCTCACTGTAGTACTCTCTGGCTACGATGTCCTCGAACAGCTCCCCTCCAGTGACCCTGCAACACACACACACACACACACACACACACACACACACACACACACACACACACACACACACACACACACACACACACACACACACACACACACACACACACACACACACACAACAAGCAATATACACGCACACAAAACAAGAAATACACACAAACACACACATCAAGAAATACACACACGCACACCACCAAAGAAATACACACACGCAAACAAAACCAGAAATACACTCACACACAAAAACACAACCAGAGATACACACACAAAGACACACACACAACCAGAAACATACTATTAGAAACAGTGTGTGTGTGTGTGTGTGTGTGTGTGTGTGTGTGTGTGTGTGTGTGTGTGTGTGTGTGTGTGTGTGTGTGTGTGTGTGTGTGTGTGTGTGTGTGTGTGTGTGTGTGTGTGTGTGTGTGTGTGTGTGTGTGAGTGCGTGTGTGTGACGACATGGGAAGCCCCCCATATCTGGCTATGAAGAAGGACTCTGTTTACTTCCATGTGCCCCCCACCATTCCCCCCATGGCGTTACCATGGAAACAAGAGGGAACGGCAACGACGGGTGAGGGTGCGTGTGAGCGTTTGGGGGCGTGGGGGGGGGGGGGGGGAGGGTTACACAACAGACATTTCAATAAACACTATTATGTGTAAGATTTGTGGTTATATTGTATTTAAGTCTGTAGGTTGGTTTCAAGTTCCATGTTTTCAAAAGTCTTGCAATAAGTAGAGTCAAATAGTAGAGTCCCATTATTAGTTACTTTATTAATTTGGTTTTAATCAAACAAGTTGTGTTGAATCTTTGCATTGATTGGCTAGCCTGTAAATTAAAGCCGTCACACTATATTGTGTCCTTTACTATTTAAATTCAGAATTCATTCATTCAAATGACCTTGGCAATATCCCTTATGATTCGCTCATGCGACACAAACAAATGCAAATGTGCTCCAAAGACAATGAAAGGAGAAAAAGAACAACAATGAACTCACAAGTCAAACAGGAGGTAGTGGAAGCCTTCCTCTGATATACTGTCATGGAGTCTGACTGCCAACGAGAAGGAGCGGGAAAAGGGAGGGAGACAGAGAGCGAGAGAGACCACAGGAAGTCAGGTTAATTCAACTTAATTCTCAAGTCATATAATACAGAAGGAACAAGAATTCCAGTGTGCGGGACAACTGGATTGGTGTGTGGGAGGTTGATGTGAGAATGTTAACAATGATAATATTGTTAACTGAATACTAGGCATTTGTTTCAACAGAAGTCCTCTACACTGAGAGATTATGTGTACAAGAACACTGTGAAGCGATTGACTCTTCTGACCAGAGATGATCTTTCTGAAGGAGTTGTGGTTTGGACCCCTGAAGAGATGAGAAATAAAGAGAGAGAGAGAGAGAGAGAGAGAGAGAGAGAGAGAGAGAGAGAGAGAGAGAGAGAGAGAGAGAGAGAGAGAGAGAGAGAGAGAGAAGAGAGGAGTAGGAGAGAGAGAGAGAGAGGGGTCGAGAGAGAGAGAGAGAGAGAGAGAGAGAGAGAGAGAGAGAGAGAGAGAGAGAGAGAGAGAGAGAGAGAGAGAGGGGTAGAGAGAGAGAGAGAGAGAGAGAGAGAGAGAGAGAGAGAGAGAGAGAGAGAGTCGAGAGAGAGAGAGAGGGAGTCGAGAGAGAGAGAGAGAGAGAGAGAGAGAGGAGTCGGGAGAGAGAGAGAGAGAGAGAGAGAGAGAGAGAGAGAGAGAGAGAGAGAGAGACAGAGAGAGAGAGAGAGACAGGAGAGAGAGAGAGAGAGAGAGAGAGAGAGAGAGAGAGAGAGAGAGAGAGAGAGAGAGAGAGAGAGAGAGAGAGAGAGAGAGAGAGAGAGAGAGAGAGAGAGAGAGAGAGAGAGAGAGAGTAGAGAGAGACCGAGATCGAGAGAGAGAGAGAGAGAGAGAGAGAGAAGAGACAGAGAGAGAGAGAGAGAGAGAGAGAGAGAGAGAGAGAGAGAGAGAGAGAGAGAGAGAGAGAGAGAGAGCTCACCTATATTGGAGTGCTTCAGCAGGCGACAGATCCGGGCCTCCCGTTCCAGTTTCTGGTGATCTGAAAGAGAGAGGAGGAGATGACTAAAGGCTTAAAGATGAAGACACAACCAAAGCAATTTTACAATCCAACTCAGATTCCCTCCGTAGACAAATATTAAAGCTCCTTCCTGATTAATAAAGTTCCATTTCGACTTCTTTAAGGTCATTTGAAAAATGATTCAAACAAAATGGCATGCAAATGTAATTGTACTCACAATATGATAAGCCCTAAAAATAAACCATGCCAAAACAAGAAGCAAGAAATAAAATCCATTGCATCAAATTGGTCGAATTAGCTTGAGACTAGAGCCCCGCTTTACACATTGCACATGTATAAGATGCACCTCTCTGAGTTTTGCGCTCGCAGGCATCTAAGGCCAGCACAGCTGTCCATAGGGTCGGCGTGGGCCGGCCTTAGGGGACTGCAGGCTGATGAATGGATGCGGAGGTGGCCGATCGATCGGTCATAAGCCACCGGGCTTTACGGCTCTTGTTTGATTTGGCTCCGTTTTCTTTAGTGAGCAGTTGGAGGGATGAAGGATGCCTTCAGCACAAAAGGGAGTTATTGCCTGTGTGGTCGGGCCAGTAAATGGATGGTGTTTGTGTGCGTTTTTATAAACCGGAGGGAGAGATGTGGTGACCGAATGAGTGGCTTATGGCCGTCCATTCTGGGATCGCTGTTTTCGTTGTTTTGATTGATAATGGCCCCTCTAAATGACTCTACGGAGAGACAAACCGTCAGACAGACACACAGACAGGCAGGCAGTAGGCTAAATGTAGGACACAAAGATTATCAGCTGAGGAGTCTGGAGAAGCCCTGCCATGTTTGCCTCTTTCCTGGATGAAGCGCATTAAATAAGAGATGAGAGAGGCCGAGCAAGCTAACAAAAGAGAGCGAGTGACTGGTCCTGAGGGGATGAAAGAGGCTGAGTGAGAGTGAGTGAGTGAGTGAGTGAGTGAGTGAGGGAGGGAGGAGGGAGGGAGGGAGGGAGAGAGAGAGAGAATGGTCCTGAGGGGATGAAAGAGGCTTGAGGGATGTGAAGAGGCTGAGGGGGGGGAGAGAGAGAGAGAGAGAGAGAGAGAGAGAGAGAGAGAGAGAGAGAGAGAGAGAGAGAGAGAGAGAGAGAGAGAGAGAGAGAGAGAGAGAGAGAGAGAGAGAGAGAGAGAGAGAGAGAGAGAGAGAGAGAGAGAGAGAGAGAGAGAGAGAGAGAGAGAGAGAGAGAGAGAGAGACTGATTACGGTGAACGGGAACAGATTAGACGTAAAAGATACGGAGAGGCACAGACAGACAAACAGGCATTCAGAGCCATTGAGTAGATGATAAGATAAGGCAGCAAGAGCATGAGAAATAAATTCATGGGTGGGGTTTGTAGGAGGGTATAAAGAGAACCATAAGAGAGTCATGAGTCTACAGAGAAGCGCTGTGGAGCAAAAAAAAATCAGCCCCGTTACAACACTGATGTCCTCCCAGCAGCGCTCCAGACGAACCGCCACGGCACACACGCTCATCTCGTGACTCCTAAACAATAATTGGACGAGAGTTTGTCACGTAACTACTAGCGATTAGAATTATCTAGGTTATTTAGCGATTAGAGTTAACTATGGGAAACACGTTGGCTCATCAATCCACTACAATTAGTTGAGAGGATCGATTTTCCATGCATGGAGAATCTGTCAATCTTTATTTAACCACGCAGTAAGCCTAATGGTCTCATTGCGGATAATTGGAAGTAAGTGCAGACAGTAATAACAAAGAGTACTAGATCACATGGTCGCTAATGCATCAATCCTAGAAACAATACCCGGTCGCACACGGCAGCAATCAGGCTACAACAGGGTCCGTTAAACACATTGATCACAAAATAGTACAGGAGCACAGGAGAACAAGTCTAGTGTAAAGACGCGGCGATTTCATGTCGCTTGATCCAGTGTCCCAGGTTATTTCAGCTGTCCCAATTACTTGACTTTGGCCTATTATTGCAATTCTCTCCAATGACACAGAGCTGTCCCAAACCAGGTCAAAATCTACAGCTGCAATGCAGAGTTAACCCTCGCGTCTTTCTCTCACTCGCACACACACACACACCCACACACAGTAGATAAACGAAATTTTCGTACACTGATATACACAGCCAAGCCCACCCTCAGAGACCACTGTCAACTTCTATCTGGGCACATGGCTGTGTGCCAAGTGTACCACCTGACATGTGCTGGATAGCTGGAACCATTTGATTGCTAGCGAGAAATTGGCTGAGGGGGCAAGGACTGTGCGTGTGTGTGTGTGTGTGTGTGTGTGTGTGTGTGTGTGTGTGTGTGTGTGTGTGTGTGTGTGTGTGTGTGTGTGTGTGTGTGTGTGTGTGTGTGTGTGTGTGTGTGTGTGTGTGTGTGTGTGTGTGTGTGTGTGTGTGTGTGTGTGTGTGTGTGTGTGTGTGTGTGTGTCAGAAAGAGGGTCCCAGTGCCCGTGCTTTAGACATGTAGGCACATGGACACATGCCCCCTCAGCTGCTCAGTGCCAAGGATGCCTCACACACACGCGCGTGCACGCAGACACACACAATCCAACATCCTGCTTCTGCTAACAACACCCAGCCCCCTCTTTTAAACCCCCCCCCCCCCCACCCCCCGCCTCCACACACACACACACACACACACACACACACACACACACACACACACACACACACACACACACACACACACACACACACACACACACACACACACACACACACACACACACACACACACACCTCCCTTAAAGCACATCAATCTAGCTATAACAAACGCCTCCTTCAAGTCATACGTTGCCTTAATCGATACACTTCACAATAAAGTAACAGGCTTTTCATATCCTCCTCTCTGTTAGAGTGAGGATTTCCTTACTGAGGCCTATAAGTGGTTGAAGGGAACTGAATGAACCCAGTGCCATTGGAGAGACCACCGGGCCGGGGTGAATCACAGAGCTTCAAACAGGAGGCGATAAAAAATTCAGACCGGCAATCCGAAAGCGAAAATCAATCTCACAAGGATTATTCCAGCAAACCCTTGCAGTGACTCAAGTCAGTCAGCGCCTCAAGGTGTAGGTAGGTAAAGAAATCTATCCTCCTCAGCACCAAGCGGCGACAACAACCACAACCATAACCACAGCAGCAGCAGCAGCAGCAGCAGCAGCAGCAGCAGCACCAGCATCAGCGCCCTCCACCCACCCCCACCCTAAACAAGAAACATCCCACCAGTCAAACTGGGTCAGTCACCTGGGGTCACCGTGTGAGCACGGCAGAAGAGAAGCCCGTGTCAGAAAGGTCGGGATGCTAAAATAAGAGCAGTGTGTGTTGAAGGCAGAGGATGTGCACCCAGCTGCAGGCGCCCACTCGCCTTCCTTACGAAACAACCGTTCCATCCATTACGGTTACACCAAACCCACGCGGCTCTCTCTCGCTCAGGTGGGATCCTCTCCGTTGTGAGACTGGGACCGGCGTTGGGGGGGGGAGGGCTGTTCTGGACCAGCAGGGCGAGGAGCTGAGGCTCGCCAGCGTTCGTATCGGATGGCAACCGCAACGAGACCGAGGGCACAGCTGTGTGTGCTATAAATTAATTTTTGATTTGTGTGTGCGTGTTGCGCAGGCCCCCGTGTATGTGTGCAGAAGGAGTTCAGGAAGGTAGCCGCCTGAGCCAATATTGTCGTGTTATCGACAGATACAGGTAGCCGGGAATAAAGGCCTCCATCAATAAAAGGCCTCTCCCCGTGCATGCTCAAGCAATGCTTACTCATGAGAACACAAGAGAAACCCAGCCTCATTGACACTGGCTGAATAAATAGGTCATTCATAAAGGTATTTGTAGAGTGTTACAGATACAGAGTTCTAGTATTGCCGTCGCTTTTGAGGCCCAAGCCCCAGAAAGGGGTGAAATATGTCTGTCAACATTTTGGAAGAAGATTGATATTTCGAACTTTGTTTATGTATGCTGCTATATGATTTTCTTTTTACAAAACTCTATATTGGTGGCTATTGCTGGTATATAGCGAGCAAAATTGTACCTAATAACTCATGAATACATGTTTCTTCTTTTGAATGGGAAGGTTTCCGTTTAGGACGTATAACCTCTCCGAGAAATCATGCTCTTCAATTAAATGTGTGTGGACGTTAAGTTTGTCAGACTAATTTAAAGAAAAAATAAATACTATATGTGGAAAAGACAGATTGGCACTTGTTCTCAGTTCTCACCTCTCGCAGATAACTTTTTGGTGTTGATGATTTTAGCAGCATACTCCTGTCCAGTGCACAGCTTGACACATCTGCGCACCACGGAAAATGCTCCCCTAGAAACAGAGAAGAATAAAAACATTAGCACACATGTATCAGAGTCAAAACAATTGTTTCCTTTAGCAAGGTCACGCCTCCATGCCCTCTTCGTCTTCCTATAACAGTTATGATCTCAAACGCTTCACCTTGAAGTGTGACAATTTCACCTTTCGTTTCTAGAATATTCGGTGATCTATGTGACGTAGGATTGTTTAGTGGCTTCTCTAGACTGCAGCTTGTTGCTCAGAACATTTTCTGCGCTGCAAGTGATTCAGCCAGCCTTGCACAAGAATTGGCAACGTTTATCTTTACTCACAAGATAAACGCTGTTACACTAATAGAGTGAGCTACGGGGACTCAATCACCCCGTCAGCGCATTCTCTAAACCCTGAAGACTCGTGGAATGTGAGGCAGTCCCAATAGGCCAAGTCTTTGTGGTTATAGTTCACCGCACCCATTCCCAAACTACAGTATTTTCAGAAGCTGAAATGAAGAATCCCTCAGATCCCCAAATGCAACTGTGTTGTTTAACGACAAGACCATCGATTGATTCTCATTTCTCCAACAACTTTCCGATATCTGCATCAATCCTAAGGCTGGGCCGCATTGAACATTTATTAGCGTGATAATTACGTGGAATTCTTCACGATGGGATAACGACAAATATCTCAACATGCTTATAAATTCTATTGAATTCACTTCTGTAATACTATTCTAAACCGTCTAACTGGGGGTCATTCAATTTAAGTTAATGGTACGTATCGGACAAAAACCTTTTCTCATTGACGTTTCGAACCTCATATTCAATCATTTTGAGGGAATATCTTCACACAGTAATTCATTTATCAATAGGTGAATATCTTGACGAAAAAATATCTCTGAAAGACGATACATTTTTTTATAGTATTACTACCCATTGTTGCCCTACTCTATCGGCTAATTAAAGGTTATATGGACAACCGACAATGAAAAAAGGCAATAGGCTGGTGTTACAAATACACTTTCTTTGGTTGGGCCAGGCCTTGTGTTTGAACACATTTGCCCCAACTACTTTTCAGTCTTGATTCCCCAACCGTTGCGCAAACAGACGGTACACCAACAGGATTATGGTTGGACGCCTAACCAACATCAAATCAGACCTTGCCAAGACGAATTCCTCTCCAACCAGAGGCGAGTTTCGTGATTTGAATTGCAAGCTGGTTCCAGCAACTATATATCACTCTCTTAACACTTGGCTTTGAAGATCTTGGGGGCAGGCCCGGTGCCACTGGTCTGCAGCCATAAGGACACCACAGGGTAAAATATAGATGACCACAAAGTCCAGGGTCAAAGGTGAGAGCCTGGATGACCAAACACAACCAGGGCATGTGTGGCTCTGTGCAAACACCCCCCCCCCCCCCCCCCGCCCACAGCCACACACCACACACACACACACACACACACACACACAATGGAGGCGAACCTTATCAATATGGGAGCAGAACCAAATGTGGCAGTCCTTTAGTGTCACTGGTTGGCCCACTGAGAATAGCATCTCGGGATCAATGTGTTAACAAAGTGCTTGTCGTTAGCGGCCTGGTTGTGCCCAGTGACCACCCCCGAGACGTTAAAGTGATTTACAATGGCCTCTCTCCCACTTCCCTCACCCCAGATTGAATGTTTTGAGGGGGGGGGGGGGGGGTGGGGGGGGGGGCAGACACACAAACACACAACACACACAACACACACACACACACACACACACACACACACACACACTAGAGCTACTTGCATTTAGAGGATACAGATTGAGTGTCAGCTGCTCAAGGCGATTCGAAAAATAATACTTGAACTTCTTGCGCACACTCAGCAGTCACAAACATTCGCCCGCGGATACTTCAACAATACCACAGACCTAACTGACATGCTCTTGCACACGTGCACAGCACTGAATGGCACCTCACGCCACAGCTGCTTCTGGAAAGTTCACACTCGGATTGAGGTGGTTGAGAAGATAAGCTACACAATCTAATAATGAGAAAATAAAGATATCTTCATACACACTGAATAGAAATGTATGTTCATAGCACACGAATAGAGGTGGATGTTTATGTCTGAGTTCTGTATTTGTGTTTTGGATAGATACAGCCGGGTCTTCTTTCAAAATGAGGTGAGGAATTTTTGCTTTAGGCATTGTCACCCGCTAAGTTCTGTGGTCACCCTCAATGTTAAGTGTTGAACGCCATCTGACCACGCAGACTTCCTGAGGCATTTGACCAACAAAGCGTCAAACGTTCAACACCAAAAGTCTACATTTATGCTTCCTGACTGCTACCCACATTTGAATGGACACACACGAGTCTAAACAAGTAATTTATGGGTTTAATACGGAATAGTGTGCCTGTGAATCGCCAAATTGGAATCCCGTTTCAGTTATCCGGACAAAACGAAATCACAAATCAACTGGCATCCAAGCTTTATATAGAAAATAGGTCATAGCCTTAGTAAAACGAACTGATAGAGAAAGAGCAGAGCTATAAAAGAAGACGACCTTCCGTACGATCCCACACCTGCCTGAGAGTCTTGGCTGAGCGACTGTTCAAAAGTGCGCTCAAATCACCTGCCCAACCGAAGCAGTTAAGTGGCATATATGGGGCGCTGGCGAAAAACTAAAATATATATTTTGTAGTCTATCCAGTCTAGCAAACACAGCTGCATATGGGGAGTATCAACTATTTATCATTCGTTTTCCCTGGAATAATTTAGAACACCATGGCATGATATTGGACTTGTAATAGCCTACGATCTTTACCATTTCCATAATCATTTATAGCTATTACATTTTTGTCTAATGATTTAAAGTCTCATATGCTGAACTGAGGGTAAGACCTGATAAAAAAACATTTTAACCTACACAAGCCATGGTTTGTAGGTTCAAGTATAACAATATTGGTCATAGTCGCAGACTGCATCATATTTGCATTATATCTACAAATGTAATACAATGCGGGTACATTTTAATCGGAGCATATCGAAACGACGCGTGCCTGTGCACCTCGCCTCGTGCGCTTTGCATTGGGAGCGACCTATCAAAATGAGAGAGAAAACGTCGCCCCTCTTCCTTACAATCTTGTAGGTAGAAAAAGGGGCGTTACTCCTGTACCCTGCTCCAACAAGACTGCTTTACGCCAACTAAACGCCAAACACAAGTGTGTGTGTGTGTGTGTGTGTGTGTGTGTGTGTGTGTGTGTGTGTGTGTGTGTGTGTGTGTGTGTGTGTGTGTGTGTGTGTGTGTGTGTGTGTGTGTGTGCGCGCGCGCGCGTGCGTGTACGTCGGGTAGATAAGAAAATAGCGTATTTTTAGAGCTCCGTTTATCCTTAAATGATTGTAATAGGGTTAGGCATAATACCTTATACTTGGGATCCGAGGATTTCAACACTACCCGGAGAATAAGTGATTCCGCAAACGTTTAACTTCAAAATGTTTCACATGATAAAGAAACTAAATACTTACTTGCCCAGCTCTTCGTATAGCTGGAATTCGTCCGTGAATCGCGTACAGGTTGTTACAGCCATGTTTCCCCGTCTCCTCCTTGTCAAGCCTGGTGCCTGGCTCCCTGGCTGTCCTCTCGAGGATTACTAATTTCTCTTAAAAGTCGGTCCGCCTGTGAGCTGCCGCCCGTTCAAAGACGGCCTGTGGAGCGTGTTTTTAATTACAACAAAAAAAGTTAATATATACTATTATACGTTAACGTAGAAGCCGAGCGCCTTGCCTGCCTGCTTGCTCTCGTCTGCTGTTTCTATCAGCTCCGGACGGTGCTGTGTGATTCCTTCTCAGTGCGCTCGGTTTGTGTGTAGCGTGGTTTCAATAGAAACGCCAGAGACGCGCCTCTCCGCTGCCCTCCGTTGGACAGAGAGCGAAACGGCGTGCGTGGGCACCATAATCGCGCACACCCCCCGGTTGTACAGTGCGTACTTCCAAATAGGGGCAAATATGAGCGGTTGTTTGTGGCTGCAAAAATGTACTGTCGCGCACTCTGGAGCGCCATTCCTACAGACACACACATGGGGCAATTGAAAATGTATTTCAACCAATATGACTATATTAGTTAGAACTATGTTTTCCCATTTGCAAAATAGTATTCTGCCCGTACGAATAGGAGCGTGCGGGGGCGTGGCCCAATTCTGCATCTTCATTTTCAGCAACACTACTTGGCCATTCTGCACTTGACACAATGTAATAACACGTTTTGGAGTTTTTTTGCAGCTCATGACGAGTCACTGTCTGTACGCCTACTTCATTATATTCTGCTGTATTATGGGAATTCTGTAACTCAGCCCAAAAATATTTTGTGGAGTAATTAGCCTACAGATTTAAGAAAGCAAGAAGAGTGTGTGTGTGTGTGTGTGTGTGTGTGTGTGTGTGTGTGTGTGTGTGTGTGTGTGTGTGTGTGTGTGTGTGTGTGTGTGTGTGTGTGTGTGTGTGTGTGTGTGTGTGTGCATCACATGAACAGTCTGAAAGGAAATACCCAACCATGCCATTTATTACAAGTCGTTTGGACAAAATAATTAGGCTCCCAGAGGACTTATTGTCTAGAAATCACAGATAGACTTGGTATGAATCCGTTGTTGTGCTTATTGTCCCTTCAAAACACATCTATGTGTTTTCTACCTTCTATAAGACCAATTAAGTACTCACAGAGACGGTTGACGCCACATCGGCTACTGATCCAATTAACTCCTTTCTGTACACACTGTGGCGATTGGACAGAGTGACACCAAACAGTCAAGCGAGATCAGAAAGTCTCCAAGTTATTCTGATGTTTCAAGAACACCCTGCCATCCACACAGAGAGCACAGTCGCTCTTACTCTCTCATTCCTTCTCTCACCGGATGAGCGTTGCCATGACAATAGCACATATGAATGCTGCAAACACATTTTCATGATTTCGCGAGGCGCGCGATAGCACATCGGTCACAGTTGCGGCTTAAAATTATCTTAAAATAAATGAATAAACAAATAAATAAATAAAACACTCAAAATTTCAACACAAATTTATGTATATGTACAGTTTAGTCATTTGCTCACCACCTCAATAAATAAATCGGATTGATTTCAATCTTTCCCTGTGATTTCCCCGAGGCTACAATATCTTCCATTTGTGGGCCTGGTGAAAAATAGTGTATCTCAGTAGTATTTCAATTAAATAATTCAAATATACACACACAAACGGGTATATAACAGTCCATGATTATGACCCCTATCCGTGATCCGGTGTGTGTGTGTGTGTGTGTGTGTGTGTGTGTGTGTGTGTGTGTGTGTGTGTGTGTGTGTGTGTGTGTGTGTGTGTGTGTGTGTGTGTGTGTGTGTGTGTGTGTGTGTGTGTGTGTGTGTGTGTGTGTGTGTGTGTGTGTGTTCACTGCAGCAGCTTGACTGAGTTGATGTGAAGGTGGTAGAGGAAGTCAGCATAGGACGCTCCCCCGTTGGGACTCTTGTCCTCCACCAGGTGTCGCTGCAGCGCCTCCTCACACCCATCCCCCTGCTTTACCACCCACAGCTAAGCAACACACACACACACACACACACACACACACACACACACACCACACACACACACACACACACACACACACACACACACACACACACACACACACACACACACACACACACAAAGACACAAAGAGGCAGACACACAGACACACAATGAGTGAGCAGGAGTACTACGACGGCCAAATACTAAACACAGCATAACGTACAAGCAATGTAGCCTAACCCTAACCGTTTTAGTTTGAACAGTGTGCTACGGTAGCTGTCTGGAAGTGCTGATTTGTGATCACACATTGGGACCGCCGGCGCATGTCAATGGGAAGTGTGACGTGGGTGATGATTCTGACACTGTGCAAAGCCTGGTCTGAAAGAGACATGTCAATGAGGACCATTCCGGTCAGAATGATTCAACCATCATGTTCGTCTTTCCTCGCTTCCCCTTCATATCCGGAACCAGTTATAATTGTTAAAATGTAGGTTTTTTTTATTCATTTTTGATTTTGAAGGTTTTATCCTTTTTATTGTAGAGTAAGACAGGAAGGTATGGGAGAGAGAGAGAGAGAGAGGAAGACCTACAGAAAAGGACCAAGGGCAGGAATTGAACCCCGGTCGCTTGCGGTAGGGATTGGGCCTTAATGGTGTGCGCTCTACCCGGTTAACCACCGGAGTGCCCCAAAATGTACATTGTTGTACCGATTCGGTCGAAGAGGAATTTCGAGTGAGTGTGCTTTTTTTGATTGTGGCTTTAAAACAAATTCAAACCATACGAATATCGCGAAATCGTATTTTGGAATCAATGTCAAAGTACAGAGTGTGTGTGGCAGTTTGTGGGGACTATAAACTATACAATTGAATCTCCATTCAAGGAATCACCATGCATACTAAAGTGCTACGGCTGTTGTCTACATTCATGGAGAATGTGTGCTCACGGCAAATACTCTTGATAAATAATACTGCTAACTGAGGTTTTACTGCACGGTATTGGCCTTGAAAGCAGAAGATATATAGAAGTGGCATCGACAAGAGAAAACCTGTATACGTTATATAAGCCCACCCCAGTACACTGACCTTGCGGGCGTAGGGAGCCTGGGAACTGAGCGTGTCGATGAGAGAGCAGACTCTTGTGGATAAGGAGTTGTCCAGAGAACACATCTTTGTCTGAGGGTGCGCGCAAACACACACACACACACACACACACACACACACACACACACACACACACACACACACACAGTGAGTGTGAATTCCTTCCAGAGTTTCTATAGATTATAAATGTGTTATAATCCAAGCTAAAATCAAATAAACTAGCTATCCATTATTAGGCCTAGCATAATTGTTGCATCAGTTCAAATTTACACACACACACACACACACACACACACACACACACACACACACACACACACACACACACACACACACACACACACACACACACACACACACACACACACACACACACACACACACACACACCTCGCCGGAAGGCAGGGAGGAGAAGCAGCTGGCGTTGAAGAGCTGGACCAGGGCGGCCGGGCGGACGTGGCTCCCCACCCAGAGCAGGAGGGCCAGGGGTCCGCTGACCAGGTAGAGGCCCCCCTGCTCCAGGCTGTCTGCTGTGCAGCGCAGCCCGTCGGCGGGGTCCGGGGGGCCCGCCGCGTCACTGCAGTCCTCGACACACCTGGGCTGAAGGCGTAAAAAAAAGAGGCGTCACAGTTTGACCGCCGTAGGGGTTCAGACAGCTGAAGGACTGAACCCGTCGGTGCAGGCTGAGCCAATAAGTATGCAATAACTATCTCCAAACTATCATATAGGATTTTTTTTTATTATTCTTTTTATGGATATTTATTTAATTCGTTAAAAGAACTGCTGGATACATATTTGTACATTATTTTCGATTTGTACATTGTTTATCGAGCATTTTGTGTATCTTTTTTTGGGGGACATTTCAAAGTTCTCAGTTACAAAGTGTTAATTGCGGAGAGACATGCTGAATAAATTTCATCAGGTCTTCAAACTCTTTTTTATTTTTCCCCCCCATAATCTGGCCGCCCGTGCTGAGCCCCTCCTCACCAGCGGGAGCAGCAGAGGGTAGAAGTGTGCGCGGCGGTGCTGGAGGTGTCCATGCGCAGGACCTGGCACCGCAGCTGCAGCCGCTGGTGGACCGAGCTGCGCAGGCCGGGCAGCAGCACCTCGCTCTTCCTCAGGCTGTTGATGTAGACGGGCAGCGGGCGGAGCGGCGTAGGGAGCACCAGCTGGGGAAGGCGTGCGCACACACAGACACACACACACACACACACACACACACACACACACACACACACACACACACACACACACACACACACACACACACACACACACACACACACACACACACACACAGTCATACTTGGTTGGCTTTCTAATGGAGTTTGTTAACGGATTTGGCCTGTTTGTTAAAGGTGACACAATTATACCATATTAATATTTTTTCAAAACGGCCGTTACAAGCCGTTTGAAAATCTGCCTCTTCTGACATTGCCAGTGAGCGTGCCCACCTAGATGCACGACGGATAGATGAGCAACGTCTACGTCAGTCCACGGGGTAGGCTGGTAGACGGATCTATCCAGCACACATCTAGGTGGACGAGCACACTTGTGGTGTCGGAAGAGGCAGTTTCAAAACGGCTTGTAACGGCTTATCACACTCACACCTGGCGGTATAATATGGGACCTTTAAGAGGTTAATTGTTGACATTGTTGGAAAAAAACCAATAATTTTTTGTTAGAATCTTTCTCTGTTTTGAGAAAGCTACTTAGCAGTTCTATTGCGCTTACCTGGGTCCGTCAAAACTAAGAAACAGCTATGGGAGCTGCCAAACACTAGTTTACAATGGATGTACGATATCAGAACATGTCTTCTCCGCGAAAAGAGTGAGTGTGTGTGTGTGTGTGTGTGTGTGTGTGTGTGTGTGTGTGTGTGTGTGTGTGTGTGTGTGTGTGTGTGTGTGTGTGTGTGTGTGTCTCTACCTGTCCTGTAGAGACACAAGCAGAGCTGCAGTGTTTACGGTAACAGGCCAGGGCTGCCGTGACCTCTGCCTGCAGTTCCCCCCTCAGGTCCTGCAGAGGGCGCTCCAACACCGCACAGTATGCTGCAATGACGAAACAAAAGAACAATCCAATAAAACCTCAATGCGGTTCCTCTACGTGTCACTATTGTGTTTTGGTTAGTGTCCACGTGTTGTAAATGATGTTTTTATAAAAATCCCTGAACAGGCTATGTAACCTCCTGACATGAGATGATTTTGAATGACACTAATGAGCAAAACATTGAATTATAATAATTATTTAAGGATAAGCATATTTTTTTTGTATGAAACGTACTAAAAGAATTATTTTTTTTCCTATTCCTATCGTAGATATGCAAAATGTTAATTTATATATTTTTCCACCAGAATTGGGTCAAATGCTTCATGAATTAAAGTTCTAACAAAAATAATATTTTCAACAGTAGGTCATTGGTCATAGAAATCTCAGTTTCTAAGTCAATCTGTATGATTGAAATGTTTCTCATACATCGCAAAAATAAACCCAGATTATCAATCCCTGCTTTTCACATCATCCTGCAAACATGTCAGCCATTAGTCTAACATGCAATTCTTCTGTTGTTGTATTTTGGCTTTTTATGAATTACATGTGTACAGGTTTTTATGCGTGTATCATGTATGAACTATATCCATGCTTGTGAAGCACTTTGCGACCCTGTTTTGAGGAGCGCTTCATAAATCAGGACAGCACTGTGTACAGTCAGCCTACTCTTCTTGCAGTAGAACGAAAGCAGCGTCTGCGCCTGGCAGTGGCGGAATGTGTCCAGCAGGTGGCGAGAGCAGCGCAGCAGCAGCGTGTGAACCCTGCTGCGTCTCTGTCCCGCCGCGTCGCTGTAGGTGGCCGTTACCTAGGAGACGGGGTTGGAGAAGAGAACATTCTGGAAATAGCTCTGCAATCTATTTAGCCTAGTATTTAGGCTAATGTGAACCCTGAAATGGTGCATGTGTGCTATCGCTGCGCGGGGATTTGCACGCGTGCATTCTGTTCACACGGTCAGCTGAATGGCCCTTACTCTGCTATGTGAACAAAAACGCATTTGGCGCACGGATCAAATAATCCTCTATAATCTCAGGTCAAGTGTGTGGGTCGGATAAACGACACACACGTCAATCCTAATATAGCAAAACCCTGAATTAAATTAGGTGTTGGTAAGTATTCTTGGATAAGCGTACAGGTAAAGGAGTTGATGTTGAATTGGACTGGCATGGGGTGGCGGAAAACTAAATGCCCACCTGTGTTAGCATTGATTTATATTAAAGCCAGATGTGTGTGGGTGTGTATGTGTGTGCGTGTGTATGCGTGTGTGTGTTTCTGTGAGACATTGGGTTTTATTATAATATTTAAAAATTAACTGTGTTGTGCCCACCTGTATAGCCACGCCCCTCTTCTCATCAAGATCCCTCAGGTATGCAAGTTCTACAGCTAGTGTTGTCCTCCAATCAAGGGTTGCCAGGGCAACCTGGCTGGGCTTGTCCCCGGGGTTGAAGAGCCCATAACAGCTGGAGACACGCAACTCTGATGACACAGCACATGATGTCATCAGCAGAATCAATATCTAAACTGCTGGCATGTCTGACAGTTTGTTTGAAAGTAATTATGACAAATGAAAATATGTAAAATAATAATATCGGATTATAATGTCGGATTATTTAGCATTGCAAACTAAATGTTTGTTTATAATTAAATGTGTCATATTCCAAGATATTAATTCACAGAATACCAAAATCATAGTCTGTCAACATGTGCAGACAGAACAGATTCAACTGTAGTAAGACAAGGCAGGCAGTCACCTTTGCTGACATGAATCCTGAGCTGAGCCTTGTAGACTGTCTGAGCCTCCAGGGTTCTCCTCAGGTCTGTGCTGAAACACTGCCTCTCCAGCTCCCCCTGCGGGACAGACGCCCACATCACAACTCCTCACCCCCTGAGCCACACTGACCGCCAGTTCACACTGTAATCCCATCCCAACCTAGCCCATCCTAGGTAAAGCCAGGCTATGACTTAGCCAAACATGCAGCCTGCTGTGGGGCAGAGAAGTTGTAGGACTCTTGGATATTGAAGTTCTAGATTTTTAGTTTTTTTCACTGGAAAAGGCAATAAACCATTATTTTCCATTCTATAATGCATAGATCACATTTAATCTAGTACACATGACTAGTAATTAGTAAATGAGTAATTCATCAGAGTCGAATGTTAAATACAAGAATATAATACTTTTTTGTTAGCTGTGTTCTTGAACATACTTCAATAACCATTTAGTTGCTTAGAATATAAATCATAATAATAATCATACCTGCAGGTTATTGTAAACATAAAGAACTCCTCCTGTTAGATAGGGGATGTTTCCTGGCCAAGCCCCTCCCACATCCTGTTGGGAGAGCATGAATAGGTGCACACCACAGCCCTGATTGGTGCATTCCCTGGCCAATGAAACAGCAGGATCTGATGGCTGAAAGATAGACTACAACACAAAACACAGAAGGGGAATTAGCTGAGTGAGTGAGTGAGTGAGTGAGTGAGTGAGTGAGTGAGTGAGTGAGTGAGTGAGTGAGTGAGTGAGTGAGTGAGTGAGTGAGTGAGTGAGTGAGTGAGTGAGTGACTGAGTGAGATAGTCAGTCAGTCAGTCAGTCAGTCAGTCAGTCAGTCAGTTAGTTAATGTGTGAGTGAGTGAGTTAGTTAATGAGTGAGGGTGAGTGAGTGAGTGAGTCTTACCTTTGGCTTGTTTGAACCAAAGAACCCTGAGAATTGTGTGTGTTCCCCCTCTGTTAGGTCAGCAGTGTGGAAGAGTAGTAGTTTACCGGGACAACTCATGGCCTAAAAAACAAAAATATTTAAAATTATATAAATAATGATAATATACTGTACAATTAGTATTGCCTTCTGCTTTTAGTATTGCATACTAACAGTACTCATTACTCAATCTGTGTGTGGCTTGTTTTAAGGTTAATTATACCCATAGAGTAAAAAAAAAAGACCACAATAACATCTAATAAGAAGGTATCAAAGCAAACCACATCACTTTCAAACTACAATGGGCATAGCAACAGTCGGCATAGCAACTGCAGTTGGGATGCAAGTTGGACAACTAAGATTTTACGAGCGGAGTGGACGCCGGACGCAGCACGTTAAAATCGGTTGGGTGTTGACGTTGACTGACAGCACTCAGCTATGACTTCCCGACGCGACTCAAACCCTCGGAGCTCCAGTCAGCAGCAGTCCTTCTGTCCTCCAAACCACAAGACCCCCATCTGTCTTCAGACATCCCTGTCCTGAGCCACTCGGGGGGGAACCCACTTTCCACCACCTCTGTTTTTCTTATCCTTTCCGTTGCAGTACCACCACCGACCTGTAGTATAGAGAGTCCAGCTCTGATGGGCAGCTCAACGGGAACCCCGTGGGACGCCCCCCCATCCGGACTGAACAGGGGGATATGCTGCAACACACTAGTGAACAGTGGACAGCACACACACACACACACACACACACACACACACACACACACACACACACACACACACACACACACACACACACACACACACACACACACACACACACACACACACACACACACACACATTATAACAAGACCACAAGATCAATACAAATGTAGTTCTAGTTCTTAGCCCCTGATCTTAACCTTTCTGCCATAGGGCGTTAAGAGTGTCATTCCTCAACGGATGATTTGAGCTCCATCCAAACGTAAAGTACAGAGAGTCTGAAAGCTCGACGCTCTGCAACTTAAGAAAACCCATGCGAATAGACCAAATGCAGAAAAAATAAGAAAACATCTTCAATAATCTGACAATGCACGCCAGGTAGTTAGAAAACACAATGCACACACACAATTCCCTCTGCCATCAGGTTGTTAAACCGGGAGGGCATGTGACAGCACTTTATATTTTTGTATTTACTGTTGCTATTTATTTATGGTGCCATGTATGTATTACTTTTTATCTTTATTATTACCAACGTGCGGTGAGAGTCTGTGCCACATACTGTTTACCTGATATGAACTTGTTTTTGTCTCCCTTCTCTTTCTTTTATTTGTCTTTTAATGAAACTGAGTCTGCTAAACCGAATTGCCCCTTGGGGATAAATAAAGTTGTCTGAATCTGAATCTGAATCTGAAAAAGAATTCTGGGAAATAGGACTTCAGCACAATGCTGCTGTAATGGGTTGTGTCTGTGTTGTTTTGTAAATGCTGCACGTGTCTGAATGTTGTGTTTTTTTCTATCTGAATGTGTTCTATTCAGTTGTTGTGCATTGAGCCCTCAGGGCCACCATACTTTAGAAAATGATTTGAACAAGCTTCAGAATATGCTGAGGTCCTCTTCCCCAGAATGAATATGTCATACCATGGGTGCTGAGGGAGTAGACAGCAGGACTATCAGGTCTCCGGTATTAGAGAAACAAGTGTTTATTTATTATGCTGAATCTTGGATCAATTAGAAACTGTCAAAAATAAAGGATAAAGCAAACCAAATTTCAACCCAAAAAAATCGAAATAACACAAATAAAATCAAGATGATCGGAAATGGTCAGTGGGCTTCCGTCCGGCGTCGCCCCGTGTGTCGGTACCTGTCAATGCTGTCCATGCAGTCTCTGAGCGGCACCAGGAGCCCGTCCCTCACAGGGAGCTGTAGGTCCTCCGTCTCCGTGACAACCAGCATGTGTGGACGGGACAAAGCGGGGCTGAGGTCGTACAGGTGGATCCTGCTGTCGTAGGTCATCAGGCCCACCCTGAGGTCGGCTGGGGGTGTTTCAGTGGTGCCATGCTCCCTGAAATACAACAACAACAACAACAATGAGGACTGGTGGAAGTCACGAAAGGTATTCATTCCCCTGCGAACTCTAAAACCCCTCGAACACCAAAAGTGCCCTTTTCTCACAATACAGTCACACGTCAGGAGGGGGCGATGACATGTGTCCCCAAGAGATTTTGAGTGAATCCGATTCATTGGTGAAGATGAATTGTCGCTGAATGTATTTTTGACCAGTAGCACATAGCACTAATACCACATTTGAACTGCATTTGTTACCTGTATTAGAATAGGCTAGATGTTGTTTGATGATTATCAACAACCCTGACTCTATATTCTTCTTTAAAAGGTAATACTTTGATGAAGGCCATATAAAATAATAAAAGTTTCTTTATTTATACTTTTCTTATTGTGTGTATATAGACAGTGTATATTTTTGGTTTGTTTATTTTAACAATAATTTATTTTTCGACCTAACCCTAACCCTTCCCTTCAGGGATTGATAAAGTGCACTATTAGGTATTTTTTCTATCCATAAAAAGACAATAACACCTCAAAGTTGATGTCATTGGTGTCATGAGGGCATGGGGCCACATGAGGGCGCTAAAGCCCTGTTGTGTGAATGAGCGACGGAGAGAGAGGGCATACGTTACCTGTGTAGAGAGTGGAGCAGGGTGCGTATCTGCTGTGTTACATAGTCCAGGTGTCCGCCTCTCACCGCTGGGGGAGACACATCTAGGGCCAGCAGGAGAACAGCGGCCTCCTCCTGGAGGAAATAAAGCACAGAGTTGATACGGACAGACACACAAACCCACCAACACAAACAGTCACCAACACAAAATATATCTGAGGTATATATGCACAGTATAACCAAACCTACCCTACTGAACTTAACAGAGGCATAAACACATTATGAACACACACTCACAATAGACACACACACACACACACACTCACAATAGCACACACACATAACACACACACAATCGTCCGTAACGGGAGATAAAGGTGGACCTTGTTTGGGTGGAGTATCTCATAGGACCCCATGCGGAGCTCCGGCCTCTGGTCACGGTCCACACGGACGCCTTCCACTCCTGCAGTGGGCTGGTAGTGTTGCCAGGGCACTGGGAGGCCAAGAGGAAGAGACGCAGATAGAGGAACAGTCCGCTAAGAGGGAGACTAGAAATGTCCACTGGTCTGTTATGAAACAATCCCAGCATGTTTGTATGATTTTATGCATTTACTACTATTGATTCATTTATTTTATTGGTATTATTGTATCCAAAGCATTTAACTGTGATTATTGAAGATATTACATTCAATTTTTTTCGCTGACGATTTTACCTAAGCCTACTACAATAGGCGCCTTCAACCATGAAGATACAACCCAGAAACTGCAAGCTACATACAAGTACATACAATTGATCGAACACGTAAAATGCTTCAAGTGCTACATTTTAGAAACGAGAGATGGAGGATTTCTTAATCTCTCTTTAACTCTAGACTTGTTAAACCACCCTATTGTGCATAGTAAATGGTAATTGTAACCAATGAGAGTACTATGCGAAGGATGGAGGGTGCTTTTACCATCGTTGAATTTCCCACAGAACGGGCAGTAGAACCGTTGACCACAGTCCTGCCAGCTCATAGCGGGAGACATGGAGGCCCCACACTGCCCACAGCCCTTCAGACACTCCTGTTCACTGCAGAGGGGCAGGGCTCGCTGGTGGGCCACAACACACACACACCACACACACACACACACCACACACACACACACACAACACACACACACACACACACACACACACACACACACACACACACACACACACACACACACACACACACACACACACACTAAGCCAATTCATACAGTGTCTCGCAGAGAGAAAATGGAGAGTCCAACACGCAACTCACAAAGCCAATAGGATGCGCCCTCACTCCGATGACGATGAGATTAAACAACAGATAACCCATCTGCCTATGTTGGCCGTTACATTCAGGACTATTAATGGATACACAAACGCCTTACATTGAGTTGTTTGCTCACGTTTTAGATCAATATGTGATATTTAAATTCCAACACGCAGAGACATAATTCCACCAGGAGTTGACACTTCTAAGAGTTCACATTATAAATTAAATAAAAAACCATGGGGCACTATTGCCCATCTGTCTACAACGTGCGGCCAGCCCTGACCTCTCCAGGACCCGGTGGGGCCATGGGTGAAAGCAGAGCTCCCAGGGGCAGGCGGCTGAGCAGGGCGGCCTGGCCCTCACAGGGAACCCGGTAGGTGGTGCAGCGGATGGCGCAGGGACTTGCGCTGCCTGGAGTTTGAATACAGGCAGAGACAGAGACAGAGACAGAGACAGAGACAGAGACAGAGACAGAGACAGAGACAGAGACAGGGGGGTCAGCCTGCAGCAGCCTTAGAGCTACACCAACAATGCATAGGAGAGTAAATAAAAGTGCCAAACCGGATCGTAAAAAAAGAGTGAGTGGGATATTAAATGAGCCCAGGACCCTGTCTGTGTCCATCTGTGTGTCTCTACCTCCGTCCTCTATGTTACAACGAGTAGTGGCAAGAGGGGGGAGGGACGAATCGGGCCCAGACACGTAGACCTTCCCTTCCCACTCTGCACGGTCTTCTGCCATCACCCGCACCTGAGGGAGAGATGGATAGAGATGGATAGAGACAGATGGATGAGAGTCTCACACATCAGACTGTAGATTTACGCATATCTCCCTATCTCGATCACTAACAGGTGGACTCACAGCACTTGGAAGGATCTTGGGGTCCAGACCGTAGCGGGACTCAGAACTGGGGGACTGGAGGAGAAAATAAAAAACACAAACCAGATCAAACTCTTCTCTACGATGATTTCCCTCATTCGTCCAACATGGCTGATGGTCAGTCTACTGCTCAGTCATTCGTGACGTTCCCTAGCATTGCGGGTAGAGGACAGAGGCCCATGCTGATGCTGACCTGTGCTGCATCGCTCCCATCAAGCGCCTGGGATCCTGGGTGTAGGGGCTCCTGTGGGGTCGCTTCATAGATGGGCGCTGGGGAGGGGGAGGGAGGGAGAGGGAGGGGGGAGGGAGGGGAGGGAGGGAGGGAGGGAGGGAGGGGAGCATAAAGCAGTAAACTAAACACAATGTGTTCCCACACTATGGTGGAGTAGATGATCCTTTCAACTTGTCATGAGTAATATATGGAAATTGGTGAAATTATTGAGGCTTAGAAAATATTGATCATGCTTTGCATATTCATTCATCCATAATTGTACATCAGTGTATCAGAGCATTGTACAGTATTAGGTATTGGTCGGTCCGTCAACCACTTACCACCATCCCGGGCTGGAGGTGTCCACTGAGGCTGCTGTTGTATCGGGGAGGAGGGCGACAAATGAAGTGGAACAGAACCAGCAAGAGGAAGAGGAAGTGGAACAGAACCAGCAAGAGGAAGAGGAAGTGGAAGAGAACCAGCAAGAGGAAGAGGAAACGCTGCTCTTTTCATGTGTCCGTAATCAGTCGGAGAACTGCTGTGGTGTCCGTGGCCCCCACATTGTCCATTCAGAGGAAGACTACTGGACATACAGTGTCGATTTGAAGGCTGGGCTCCATTTAAAACATGCTGATCCGTATACGGTTGCAGACATGGGACGGCTGGAGACTCTCTGTTAGCTCCGAGAAGGGGGGAGTATAGTGATACAGGCGGGGGTCGGCAGGGCTGCAGCTCTTGGTTTGCTAGCTGAAGTGTCGCTGGATAACTCTGTTGACCTCCATTTGAATGCATTGGTGAAATGCCAAGGCTTTGGCATGGGTCCCGCCCTTGCGTGTGCTGGGTGGGGTTCGCATGCAGTGCATTGGATGAGGGGCAGTAAGTAGCGATGCCATGTGTATTCCAGTAAGTGTGGCATGGGGGCGATGGGATGTTGTTCTGATAGAAGTAGCTGTGCTGAGGGACTGAGGGCTTGCTGGCCTCCTGGAGTCCAGGGTGAGTCGGTGAGCCCAGGTTGAGATTGCTGAAAGCTGGGTAGGGTGTTGGTGGGAAGGTTCCGTGGAGGGAAGTTGTGGTCTAGCTGTTTTGTTGTATCCATGGTGGACTGAATTGCGGTGGAGACATTCACCAGCTCCCATACCAACCAATCACAGCCTGGAGCCCGAAAAACACACACTCACTGCAAAACAAAAGCAAAATACATTGAGAGTCCCTACACTGTCAGTTCGACATTGAGCTATGACAAATACAGAAGACGTTAAAGATATCCTGATAGTATATTATCATGTTTTATATATCAGTTAGAGAAGACAATTGGGGTTTTTTTAAGCCTACGATTAAATACAGTCTATGATTAAAATTGGTGTCATACCTTTGCGAATATCGAGAAAACGATGCCTGTTTCACTACACTGCCGCTGTAATGTGCTCATTTGTTCTAAGACGCTGACGACAACATTTGCAGTTTGAAACATGATATGCACAAGGAGTGTGTGCATAAAGTGTCTGTGAAGAGAGTTGCAGACATTCGTGCATCTGCACGTAATGTTAATAAGAATCTTGCTGTTGGTCGCAGGTCGTTCAGTGATGCCGCAGATGCTGCAGCGTTTCCGCCCACAACATTTGGAACGTCCGGCAACGAATTTTCAAAATAAAACCAGTCCAATATATAAAGCTACCTACCGGTATCTACATCTTCAACTTCCGAAATCGTATTTCTGATCGAAGTTTATTGCTGGATAGACGGTTAATTCGGTTGTTGTTGTTTTTTTAACCTTTCATATCAAGTAAAAGCACATTTTATTTGAAAGGATGATAATCAATATGACCTTCTAAACAGTAGATGTGCAATATGTATTTGGAGCTTCAGCCTAAATACTAAATCCCCTCCTCCAACAAAAGCATGAGGCTTGTTTGCAAACATGGAGGCCCTTGCTAAAAGTCCTACATTGTCATCATATCATTTAATTGGTTCATTATTGAATCAAAATAGGTTTCACAGTACTGGCTGGTTTAAATAGTAAATGTATTAAAGTATCAAAATAGGCAACTTACAGGCCAACTACTACTGTTTTGAAAGAAAAAAAAGTCTTCAGCTTATTTGACAGTTATCTACAGCCTGGAGAACAGGTTATGTACAACTCCTAATATTGCAACAATTTGACTTTGGCTACCTATTTATTACAACTTTATAATACTCACCAATTAGGTTTGTTTTTTTGCAATGTTTTAAAAGTATGTCCTAACTTAGAACTGGTACTACGATAGTGGTTGCTTCCCTTCCGAGAAGAGTACTTTGAGTTTCGCAGGAAGCTCTGATGTTGTCTTCTTTTGACAGCAGATGGCGCTGTTTAATAGGATCCTTGATGCTTCAATCATAGACTTGCTCAGCTGATGATCCTACAAAGTCCCATCAAGCACAGCTACAAACTATCCACTCTCTTCTGTGTGTGTGTGTGTGTGTGTGTGTGTGTGTGTGTGTGTGTGTGTGTGTGTGTGTGTGTGTGTGTGTGTGTGTGTGTGTGTGTGTGTGTGTGTGTGTGTGTGTGTGTGTGTGTGTGTGTGTGTGTGTGTGTGTGTGTGTGTGTGTGCGTGTGTGTGTGTGTGTCTGGTGTGTGTGTGTCTGGTGTGTTTCTATGTGGGTGTGTGTTGGTGTGCACCCTCATGCAAGTGGAACCTACATGCACGTACAGTCACACACACACACACACTCACTCAACCACAAGGGCATGAACTTGGATTGTTAAAGATTAGAGGGTGAGATCGTCCATTAACAACTGTAACTTGTAAATTGTCATGCTTGCTGCGCATTCAGTCCCATCCCCACCCGGCTCGGGTTAACAATAAAGAGGGTGGACAAGGCCCATAGTCGTCTTTCACGTGGATATCGCTCCATTAATTACATCGAAGTGACATTTGCAATAATAGCGACCAATACGCTTGATGGTCACATGGTGTGTGTCACGTGACCAGGGTTAAGGCTTGTGGCGGTGCCCCCTGTACAGCCATTTTCTGCATGATTCATTGGTAATGTCAAGCCAAGCTTAACCCCGAACTCTGTCTCTCCGGTCTGAGCTAATCCCTCCATACTCTCCTTCTAAATGCCACTGCACAGTACCTTTTGTGTCTGATCGCTCCTTCTCTCCTCTTTAGCTATCCCTCAAACCGAAGCGCTTTAAAACCAGCGCCTCATTCACCCAACCAGACACACATACACAGACCGACTGCATTGTGGACGTATGAATTCCAGCTCTGCTATTCTTCTCCTATAGTCCTCGTCCTCCTCTTCCTCTTCTTCCTCCCCCTCTGCTTTGATGGTTTCTGTGTGGGAGTCACCTGGGCTCAGAGGAGAGTTCTACCTTCAAAACAGACAGACAGACAGACAGACAGACCGACAGACCGACAGACCGACAGACCGACAGACCGACAGACCGACAGACCGTCAGACCGACAGACAGACAGACAGACAGACAGACAGACAGACAGACAGACAGACAGACAGACAGACCGACAGACCGACAGGCCGACAGACAGACAGACAGACAGACAGACAGACAGACAGACAGACAGACAGACAGACAGACAGACAGACAGACAGACAGACCGACAGGCAGACAGACCGACAGGCAGACAGACAGACAGACAGACCGACCGACAGACAGACCGACCGACAGACAGACCGACCGACCGACCGACAGACACAGATGAAGAGTCAAATTCAACCCTTTGATGTATGTAATTATTTTTTTGCATGCATAGTTGATTTGTGTGAGAGAAAGTGAGAGAGAGAGACAGACTATTTGCGTATGTGTGTGTGTCTGTGGGGTGTGATTGTGTTTCTGTGTTTGTGTATGCTCGTCCTCTATCTGCCTCTTATCGGAAGCATGTGAAAATCAAATTCAAGCCAACAAAGACATATTTTAATGGAACATCAGACACATAAACATAGACACACAGACACACACACACACAGACACACACACACACACACACACACACACACACACACACACACACACACACACACACACACACACACACACACACACACACACACTTGTTTTGTATCCGAATATTATTCAGAGGATTTTGCATCATCATTTAGAGACATGCTTACAGTCTTTTCAATTTTGGGGACTCAAAAGAAACCCAGCCTCAAACCTGAGTCATTGTGTTCAACTGTGTGTGTCAGTTACTCTGCCTATTCCAGTTAGCCCTTTTTGCAGTTCGTCTTCTATTTTTCAGTTGTTGCTCGACTATTGAACCGTTTCTTTGTTTTTTGGGTTTTGCATCTTTTTGTTTTTCTTGTTTTACTTTGCCAAGTTGTTGAAGTTCAAAGAAATGAATGCTTCATAGTTTGAATAGTTGTTAATTACTTTAGATTTCTGAGTCTTTTGATGTTTTTTTTAATATTTTGGAGGATTTTATTGCTACAATAGAGCAGTACTCAAACCCGCAGCAAACGCTGATGAAAGCACCACCAAGAGCATGCAGAGTAAGTGAGGGAGAGAGAGAGAGAGAGAGAGAGAGAGAGAGAGAGAGAGAGAGAGAGAGAGAGAGAGAGAGAGAGAGAGAGAGAGAAGAGAGAGAAGAGAGAGAGAGAGAGAAAGAGATTGAGAGAGAGAGAGAGAGAGAGAGAGAGAGAGAGAGAGAGAGAGAGAGAGAGAGAGAGAGAGAGAGAGAGAGAGAGAGAGAGAGAGAAGAAGAGAGAGAGAGAGAGAGAGAGAAGAGAGAGAGAGAGAGAGAGAGAGAGAGAGAGAGAGAGAGAGAGAGAGAGAGAGAGAGAGAGAGAGAGAGAGAGAGAGAGAGAGAGAGAGAGAGAGAGAGAGAGAGAGAGAGAGAGAGAGAGAGAGAGAGAGAGAGCGAGCGAAAGAGAGCGAGAGAGAGAGAGAGAGAGAGAGAGAGAGAGAGAGAGAGAGAGAGAGAGAGAGAGAGAGAGAGAGAGAGAGAGAGAGAGAGAGAGAGAGAGAGAGAGAGAGAGAGAGAGAAGAGAGAAAGAGAGAGAGAGAGATACGTGTCAGGGCCGGGGCCGGGGACAACACACTCTTCAATATCATCACTTGCCCTCCCATGGGAGCCGTGTTACCGTTCTCTGCTTCAGGAGCACGGACACAATAAGAGACCCAGAACACACGCAGCAGGCGAGAGAGAGCTATTAGTATTGAGAGGCAAACTAAAGCTGGATTGGAAGACCCAGATGGCTACGGCTAGCTAATTAGTCGGTGTGCTCTAAACGTGTGGTCCGTTTCACGACTACAAAACTCATCGGAGGCTAATGATCACTCTGTGCTCCTCTAGACTCTAATGAGGACCATGTGCTTAGATGTGCCAGGAGGAGGGGGAGGAGGAGGAGGAGGAGGAGGAGGAGGAGATGTGCCAGGAGGAGGAGGAGGAGGAGGAGGAGGAGGAGGAGGAGGAGGTGGGCGGAGGTTCTACAACAACAACTAAATGTTCCTCACCACCACCTCTCTCACACACACACACACCAGCATGCCCACACACACTACCAAGCACGCCGTCACAAACACAGGGGCAATTACGAACACTGGGGCCCTTACAGACACACACAGTTTTTTGTTTCGCCTTATACTAGTGATGCTTTAGGATTGAGGACAACCAGGATATAGGCATATATAATAGACTCTGAGGACCATTAAACCAACTCCTTTCATTTCCATTTAACTCTAAGCATCATTCAGAACTACGAGTAGTACAACTATTTATTCATTGGGCAAATACTTGTATCCAAGACGACTTAAAGTTATTGAGGGTTTCAGCATCCAGCTCAGGAATGACTGCTAGGTAGGTTGTGGACATTGGGGACACGGCTCTGTACTTGTTTCACCACAACACACAAACCAATCTGGTGGTTGTGCGCCCTGAGGACTATATGACCTTGGACATCTGTGTGTACCTTTCACATGCATTATATTTCACACGCACCACCTTTCGCACCCATGCACACAGCACACAGCACACACACCCTTGCTGTTTCTAACATCACGGGCACGACTTTTGACAACTGCGGCAGGTTGAGTGGCCGTATGATGTATTTTCACGTCCTGTTTCTCTAACTGCCATTTGTTGATTGTGCCTTTTTTCCTGACCCCCTTTGGGGAGGTCAAGGGTCAAAGGATCCAACTGATAAGGCACCGCTACGTCTTCTCCTTTATTACGTCTGCCGTGGCAATTTCTTTAAGAGATATTGCGTCATAGGAGAGATGAGAATCCGCCTTAAAATGATCAATGACCAAATAAAATAATATTTACCAAAAGGACAGAGTTTCCTGTGTTCTCATCAAGTAGAAGAGTGCATAGGTGAATCTCTGCTCCCTAGTGACCCAAGGAACAAAAGGTTAACGTTAGAGAACGCTTGGAATAGGAATGGTGGCCAGACAGGGCAAGGAATAGAAGACAATGCTTGGATGATGAGGGGGCGGACAACATATGGATTTTTCCATCATACAACATTAGAGGAGCAGAGTTGTTCTCAGTATTTCTGAGACCTGTGCCACTGTGTAAGAAGTCCTTGCTTTTGCCATGCATTGGACTTCTCCTTGAGGAGCTCTGAGAGAGACGGAGGAAGAACTCCCGTTTTAGGCCTCGTATTATTGCGAGGCCTCGGATTATTATATGTTTGTTGTATGTTTGCTGCATGTTTGTTGTATTTGGTTATATGTTTAGTACTTAAATACATTGGCGTAATCGTTATGAGTTCGGATGATTCTTTATTCTGAAAGAGTTTATACAGAAACGATTGACGTGCTGTAAAATTGCCCCCACAGTGTGCATGAAAGTATGAACGTGTGTGTGTGTGTGTGTGTGTGTGTGTGTGTGTGTGTGTGTGTGTGTGTGTGTGTGTGTGCGTGTGCGTGTGTGCGTGTGTGTGTGTGTGCGTGCGTGCGTGCGTGCGTGCGTGCGTGCGTGCGTGCGTGCGTGCGTGCGTGCGTGTGTGTGTGTGTGTGTGTGGTAAGGTGTGCAGGGTCACTTAGTGTGAGTGTAGAGCTTGGTTTTGAGGTTAGGCTCCAACTTTGCCTGCATTATTAATATCTGATGTTCACAGTTGACCTGGCATAAACACACACACCACCCTAACCAAAACAAACCTGGAGGGAGTAAGTGTATTTAAGAGTATGAGTGTGTAAGTGTATGTGTGGGCTAGGAATATGGACAGAGAGAGAGAGAGAGAGAGAGAGAGACGGTCAAGACAGAGAAAGATATAGACAAAGACAGGGAAAGAGAGAGATGAGTGTGTGTGTGGGTGGGGGGGGTTAGGGTTAGATTGGGTGGTACATGGACTATGCATGCCATCCTCTGAATGGAACATATTGTTCAAATGATGGACAAATGATGAACTGAAGAAAGGCAAAAAATAACTATCCCCATTGTACGACGAGACCGCATGATTGGTGCCACATCGCTTTCTCAAATAAACGCTCAATTATAAATGTGTGGGTGTTTTATAATGAGCATGTAATGGAGATAATTTACCCTCAGGAAGGAACAGAGGGGTTTGAGTTAGACTCAGACTCAGACAAAGCCTTGAAAGGAAACCAAAGTGACAAGCATATAATGAGCCTCTGTGAGCAGTGCCATCTCTTTTGCTGCGTCTTCATCTTCACACTCTGAACCAACGGATAGAAAAAAGATTATTTTTTTTGGGGGGGGGGGGGGGGTAGTGAAACAGAGCTGCAGATTGTGAGAAAATTATCCATTCTTACTTATTCAGCGACGTCATTCGGCACCCCCCGACGCCCCCCCTGCGGTTCTTCGGGGCCCGGGGGGCCAACGCTCATTCAGCCCTCAGACAGAGACAGGAGAGTTTAGGGAGACAGGGAAATAATGAGGTTGTATAAGAAATAGACGAGAAAAGAAAGCCTCCAAGTAGAGGCCAAGGCAAAAGAAAAAAAATAAGAAAACATACAAAAAATGTAACTTTGAAGATAACTTTAAAGACAACATGAATTAAAACATAAAGGAAATATAAAAGGTATACAAAAACCAAAAAAAAACAAAGAGAAAACCTGAAAGAAATCAAAAAACACAAAACGTTTAACAGAAGGAAGCCTGCCAAGGATACGCAAACGCCGTTGGCGAGATAAGCTCAGAGCAGGAAGAGAGAGAGAGACAAGGAGATAGAGTTACCAAGAGCAGAACACAGAGGAGCAGACCCCCAGAGGGAGGGGGTGAGCCTGGGAGTCAGAGGAGGGGAGGAAGACCTCGTGAAGACGTCGTCAGTCACAAGTAGGGCAGCCGATCAGCTGGTCGCTCTGGTTAAGTTGGGATCTGATTGGAGCAGCATTGAAAAATGTGTGATTATGTGCATGTGTTTGTGTGTGTCTGTGTGCACGTCTGTGTGTATTTGTGTGTTTTGGGAGGGGGGATGATTTCCCAGGGGTCTCAGAGAGAGAGGTTAGTGGTATTTTCTGGCATAACCCACCCCCCCCCCCCGCCCTCTCCCCCCGCCTCAAAATTAATCTCAACAGGGGGTCGGCTCTCCGTTTTGAAGAAGAAGAAAAAAAATGTTTCCCCTCGCCATCAGAGCGGGGCAGAGGAGCCCCTTGCTTGTTCCCCACATCCTCCTCGCTGAGCGAGTATGGGGGCTGTTAGAACAGCAGGGGGGGCCTTTCATCGTCTCCTCTCAGACCCAAACTCAAACAGCAGACGTACAGTAGAGAGACATACTGTACCCGCTGTGTTCTGCCCGGACAAATACTGAAAGGCACCCACAAATATAATACCTCCAATATGATATCATACCTTCAAACATACAGTGCACACATGCCCCCGTGAACACACACACACACACGCACGCAAACACACACACGCACGCACGCGCACGCACGCACGCGCACGCACACGCACACACACACACACACACACACACACACACACACACACACACACACACACACACGCACGCACACACGCACGCACGCACGCACGCACACACACACACACACACACACACACACACACACACACACACACACACACACACACACACACACACACACACACACACACACACACACACACACACACACACACACACACACACACACGGAAAGACACCGGCATAACGATACAGCCTCATGGTGTTTTATCTGGATAAGGGGATGATTAGCAGGCTAAAGCTTAGCTCCTTGATCGCCGTTTGGTTGGTAAACGATACTCGACAGGGGTCTTATTGAGGTTAGATCCCCTGCATCTGCATTTCTGCCCTGTTAAAGTATTGAATAATTCAAGTGTCTATACGTGCAAGTGTCTATATATTCATTTGATCGTCCAGTACATTTACCTTGAGTTGTAATGTTACTTTGCACTCGCTACTTAGCTCACATCGTGTTCCTTACACATTAGGGGAACCGTCAAAAATGTTGTTACTGAATTCAATTTTGGACATTTTCAAATTGAACTCTCTTCTTTTTTTGAGTTGAAAAGGTAATTCGACAAAGCTTACTGAAAGAATGCAGAACAATAAAGACATGGTATAGAGTAAGACAAGTCAAACAAACAAGACAGGAAATGGGAGATGGGAGGAGGAGGGGCATCTAGGGAGGCATGGGGAGGAGGGGAATCCTGTGTGTGTGTGTGTGTGTGTGTGTGTGTGTGTGTGTGTGTGTGTGTGTGTGTGTGTGTGTGTGTGTGTGTGTGTGTGTGTGTGTGTGTGTGTGTGCGTGTGTGTGTGTGTGTGTGTGTGTGTGTGTGTGTGTGTGTGTGTGCGCGTGTGTCTGTGTACCTACTAATCTCTCTCTCTCTCTCTCTCTCTCTCTCTCTCTCTCTCCCCCTCTGCCTCCCTCCCGTTCTCTCTCTCTCTCTCTCTCTCTCTCTCTCTCTCTCTCTCTCTCTCTCTCTCTCTCTCTCTCTCTCTCTCTCTCTCTCTCTCTCTCTCTCTCTCTCTCCCTCCCTCTCCCTCTCTCTCCTTTGACATGTCTCTCACCCTCCCTCCCACTTTCCTAGTCACCCAGTCAGTAACAACAACACACCGGCTGATGTCGGCACAAAGCAAAGTCCCTCCAACAAACACACACAGACACAGACACACGTTCTCCTCCGCATGCACTCGCACCGACGCTCTGTTCAGACTGCTTCCTTTGCGCTGCATGCACACCTGAGAGAAACTTGAAGAGACTGGAAGAGAGGCGGGCGGAGAGGAGAGACCAGCAGAGAAGAGAGCAGATAGATAAAAGAGAAGAGGAGAGGGAAAAGTGGAGAGACCATTGGGGGGACGCTGTATTGAGGTAGGATTCCTCTCGTTTTGCTTTGCATTCCTTTCTTCATGAGTCTGTTGTGTGTTTCCCTCGATATTTCTGGTGCTATTAACTGCAACTGCAAATGCGGCAGTTCACATATCTGTTTTGGTCTCTGGTCATATTTGTTTAAAAAGGTTACTGTGCACCACGCCTGTGTGTATATGCGTCTGCTGGGAGAACATAAGTATTACCTACAAGAGAAGATAGTAGCCAACAATGGTAGATAAAGTGCTTGCATAGGTTGAAGGATTCATGGAGACATCTGGAATGTCAGGTCAAGAGAGAAATAAAGTTCTGGAAATATGTCGTAGCATATCGGGATTCCACTTCTATCCCTTGTCCTTAGATGACTTTGAGTCGAGTTACCACAACGAGAGTTACTGTTGCTGTTACTGTAGGTTTTGTTACCGCTCAGAGAGAAGAAAGGAATGCAGATGCAATGCAAATGTAGAAAACAAAGAACTAACGGAAGATATTAAAAGGAAAAAAAAAAGGATTTGTACCTTGCCCCGGGGGGAGCGAGAGAGAGTGTGGCCCACGTGGGTGGTTTCTATGACCCATGCCCTGTGTGGACAGAGAGGGGGAAAGCCATGCTGTTGGGTACAGATAAGTCAGAGATAAGGGAGAAAGTGAATGAATGGACCTATTGTCCCCTCCTCCCAACTGCCAATCAGATCCCTCATAGTGATGTGAGATGTTATAGAGTGTAACAATATGTGCCGTGTGTAAACTGATCATTTTGTTCATGCCACCCAAAGAATATTAAACACACGATTCACTGGTGTCCAACCATTTTTTTTTGATACACTAAAATGATGGTAATCATTGCCCCCACATCATGATAGTTTTGGGGTTCATGGAAAAAGGGGCTTAATTGCAAAACTCTTTATTAAAAACATGAAAGACCTGATTGCGTCAGGCCCCTGTGCTCCCCTGGGTCACTTCCCCCTGTGTCTGGTAACTGGAATATGATACGCTCCCACTCCTCACGCTAATTATGAATCTTTGCTCCTTAATAAGGGGCCGTATCAAAGCTCTGCAGTTTAAAAGCTATGTAGTATTTTTAATTTGGAACGCCTATAGTGACATTTTTTTTAGAAGTATGTAAAATGAAATTAATACGCAGCATATACACGGAATCTAAAGGCAGAACTAAACAAAATAAAAGTATGAACATGCCAGGTCTTCCTGAGTCATTGCGGGATGACCTTTGACATGATGATACAGATTGAAACAGTTTGAGGCAAATAGAATATGATTTAGTATGGAATTTATAATAATTTAATGTAAAGAGAGGAGCTGTTAGGGGGAAGAGGACTCGGGAGCAATCTAGAGAAAGACGATGGCAATTTGTGTGTGTGTGTGTGTGTGTGTGTGTGTGTGTGTGTGTGTGTGTGTGTGTGTGTGTGTGTGTGTGTGTGTTGGTTGTGTGTGTGTGTGTGTGTGTGTGTGTGTGTGTGTGTGTGTGTGTGTGTGTGTGTGTGTGTGTGTGTGTGTGTGTGTGTGTGTGTGTGTGTGTGTGTGTGTGAGTGTGTGTCTCGCACCTTGTAGCCACATTAAGGGATGAATAATGGGGTAACAGGGGTAAATAATGCATGGCCATTATTTATGAGAATAGTTAATATTTCCACCGAACCAAACTGAACAAGACACACGCACACATACACACACACTCAGACCCACATGGATTCTTTCTCTGTCACACACACACAGCCACAAACATACACATACACACAGCACACACACACACACACACACACACACACACACACACACACACACACACACAACACACACACACACACACCACACACACACACACACATACACACACACACACACACACACACACACACACACACACACACACACACACACACACACACACACACACACACACACACACACACACACGCTACACCCACACTACAATTGGATTAATTCACTGTCAAACACACACACAGCCACACACACACACACACACACACACACACACACACACAAACACGTACACACACACATAGGCTACACCCATATGGATTAATTCACTGTCAAACACACACACACAGCCACACACACACACACACAGAACAAGGGAAAAACAGAAAAACACACACATATGCATACATGCCTGCACACTTTGTAGTTTTATGGCATGATTCTACATGTGTATGTGCTATATGTGGCCATCTGTGAGATATTTACCTGAGATTTGATTAAGCATATTATGGTGACATTTTCCAATCTGCCCATCATCTGCCTACAAACATGACTATGTGACCAGGGCAGCCCGTCTCTACGGGCTCCATTTCATGGTCAGTCGGTGCTAACCCTGGTCTATGAGGTCCACTGGAGACGAGATTCATTCAAACGGCGAGTCCAATTACCTCCACACACTTCATTTAGAAGAGTTTTTTAAGGAGAACTCAGAAATAGCTAGTTCCTTTCTAAAGTTTCGCAAGTGAATAACACAATTTGATGGAAACTAACTTCTGGCGAAAGCCAAAGGCGACCCGTTGTTGAACAGTTCAGAGTGGTGAACGGCGCAGATGAAGCTATCACTTTAGATGTCAGGCTTGAGAGGTGTGACTTTATGTAATGATGTGTGGATCTAATCAGATCCTATTTTGCGGTC
>OLKM01001297.1:0-32500 GCA_900291075.1 Melanogrammus aeglefinus | reverse complement strand
TTTCTCAAATTCTCTGACTTAGATTCCCTTATTCCGGACCAAGTGGGGAAGGGGAAGGGGAAGAGAGGGGGGAGGAAGGGAGGAAGTAAGGAGGAAGATTGCGTGAGAGAAACTGGGAAAAGAGATGGGGAAAAGAGATTGAGAAAACATACAGAAGAAAATCCTTCTCTTTCGGAAAGAAGGGATTACTTGAGACTGTGGTTTCATATATTTTAATTTATTCACATTAGAGGGTTAGTACATTTACATTTACATTTAGGGCATTTAGCAGACGCTTTTATCCAAAGCGACTTACAATAAGTAGCCTACATAAAGCCCTCTATTGGCAGGAGAAGCTCACCCTACGAGATTCAATAATGCGATCTCTGACTGTCGTGACATTTGTGAACGTAGGGGGCCGTCCATCACAAACCTATAGGTAGAACTTTCCATTCCACTTTCAAGTTTGTTTCCTGAATAAGAATATTTGATGGAAAGAAGTGAGCTTGTTATGAACTCATGAGGAGATGAGAGGTTCCCTTCGGGGCGAGCTCATTAGCATTGGAGCTGCGTTTCTTGTCAAATCTGCACAACCTTAGTGTTTTTATTATTAAGTATTGCACCGCCACCATGTATATACATTACTAACGGGAGCTGACACAGACACACAGAGACGTCATGGATGAAGAAGGCGAGGTGGAACAGAGGTGAGATGCAGACGGGTCACAGGGGAGCTGGGAGAAGAGTAGGAAGCACGACAGCAGGGGAGCATTGCGGCGCAACGCGCTGCAACCCGGGAATTCTGAACCCACTGACATTTGTCAAAACATACATACGACAGAAAACACACAGCCCTTTTGGCGAAAGTAACATCAACTGACTGACTTTTGTGTGCTGCAAAAGAAAACCGACGAATAGAGGAAGGGAAAATATCCCACTATCATCAACAACGCACCCACCTCCAACACCTCCAACACACGTTTTCAGGTAGATTGTTTATGTGAATTGAGAATTCAGCCGTTTGCCGAAGAACTGCAGGAGCACCATTTCCAAACCACCACCGACCACAGCCACCACATCTAGCCGCCACATGTTTAAATCCAAGGAAGCAAAGAGACAGACATTTTCATCCACCTATAAAGTTTTGGAAAAGACTAAACGGACACAGATGCTTAGGTGCATGTGCTGTGCATGCAACATCGTCAGCTGCGTCCATTTGGTCACCCCCTACAGTCTTAACAGGGAATGGTCATCAAATAAGGACCATGTGAGCACCAGAGGACATTGTGACCGCCAGGGGCCTGCAGAGCCCTGCAGAGCCCTGCAGGTACAGGGTTTCTTACTCACTCCCTGAAGGGGCAATTAGTTCCTTGCCACAGGAACCCTGCTAGACAAGTTCCTCCCCTGACCCGGATGATGGCTACACTAATTAATAAGTGGGCTGTGTCAAGGCAACATCTCAAAACAATAGCAACAACAACAACAACAACAGCAGCAGGATATCATAGCACAATACCTCCTTCTGTGTAATCCTGAGTTTAACCTCCATAAGCTGTGGGGACTTTACGCATGTTGACTATTGCTTCTGTAAAGATATGGGTAATCTTGATGGAAACGTTGGCCAAAAGGTTCTACTGTAACGTATTGCCCTACTCATTAAAAGTGATTGCAGTATGAACATGTTATCGGCACTAATAGCTTTGGAATAGTTTATAGTGCACACAATCCATCAAAAAACATAAAGATACATATAATAGCCTACATTTTGTGGAGCCAACATTATAAGGCCTATCATGCAATTGTAAAAACATTTTGACTTGCATTCCCTGTAACCAAAACAACATTGTTTATGTATGTTCCACATGCACATGGTCCATGTATGACATCGGGACATAAAGAGATGTGAAGACAAGACCCAGGAACATTTCCTCATCTGTCAGACTGGACCAGAAGTGTGTACCTGTACCACAGGCTTCAGGGTTCAGAGGCCCTCCTTACGACAATACATCATCAATTCCCCCCCCCCTATTGAGCTAATACCCAACACACAATCGTGTAAACAAGCTCAAGAATGAAGCAGCAAAACAGATGCTAATCACAAGTTCAAGATCAGAAATATGATGTGTCTGCTAGGCAGACAAATATGCTCAAATGTTGATATTGCAGCTTTATAAATGTTAAATATTAAATAGTTTGGCATGGCGCATATGGGGGGGGGGGGGTTACGGGCCCATTCGGGAATGGGGGAACTCATTTTTTAAAGTACTCTCCTCCCTGGTTCAGATTTCGATGAATATTTTAAATTCCTTAAGGCCATAATCATAACCACTGCCCTATATCGGAGGGCTATGGGCCTCTGAACGCGTTAAGCATGGACTTGGTCATGGCTCGGTCTGAATAGGCCTAGGCCTACATTTAAACGGTCAAAGAATTTGCAGAGCAGGCATGTGGAAAATCAACTTTGCGCTACATTTCCGACCTGAGTAATGTTGACAATGAATCCTTCCTTCCACTGAGGAAATGACAAAAATATTAACAGTGTGGTTATTTGAACGTTGCTCATGATGAACGTCTATGGATCTCCTTCATCCAGTAGGCCTACGGCTTAAGTGAACCTTCCAATGTGGACTCTATTTAGGAATTCTAAATATATTGTGGCGACTCCTGCGGTGGTCGCACCGGGGATCCTGGGGATCCGAGATGCCGGGAAAAGGGGAATTGCCTTTTGTCAACTTGTTTCTGTTATTAGGTTAAGTGGGGTTAACAGGTTTGGGGTCTTTATTTGTGTGTTGTGTGTAGTAGGCCTATTGCCGCCACCGTTACCGAGACTTGTCGTGCGGTGTATGTGGCACGAGAGTTGCGTCCTTCAATCGTGCGTCCTTCAACTCGTGCGGTGTCGTGCGGTGTATGGGGCACGAGGGCTCCCGTCTCGTCCTTTCCACACTGCTCGCAACAATATTTACCGTAGAGTTCATAATACAATTTCTACATAATACCTACGTAAAAAAAAAACACAAAACCAGCAGCACAGAAAGAATATCGTTATTTTGGGCTTTGGACATCAAATAAATGAAAGTAGTTAATGTATGTGCCCTGTTTTGTTTCCATTTCATGCAGGCTTGCAGCCCGAGGACCTCTGTTCTGCCGCCCCCTGCTGTCAGTTAGCAAGCAGGACCAACTGCCCCCCGCTGCATAAGACCCACCCACACCCCACCCAGTGTGAGGCTGTGCTTGTGTGTGTGTGTGTGTGTGTGTGTGTTCTTGGACCCTGAGGTCACCATGTTCTGGACTGTGGTCTTTGCGCTGCTGTTTCTCCTGCTGGAGACTCAGCTGTGTCTGTGTTTGCGGGAGCTACGCAACGGTGGTTCCAGATCCACCAACTTCATGACGTCACTTTTTTCTTTGACATCATCATCGTCATCTTCCTCGTCATCCTCCTCTGCCTCCAACAACACCCAGCAGCGCCTGCCGGGTGCTATAATCATCGGCGTGCGTAAGGGCGGCACCAGAGCTTTGTTGGAGATGCTGAACCTGCACCCAGATGTGGACGTGGCGAAGGCTGAGGTAATGGAAAGTCCATGATGGTGGCTTTTACTCAGAAACTTGTATAACAGTTCAGTACAATAAGTGGCCAGGGTACACAATCAGGTATGTCAACGTTGTGCCACGTGCTGCCAGGCCAGACAATGTAACTTGACAATCTCACAGTGTCTCCAACCTGGTCGGTCAAATATAAATACTGTATGTGCTTATAATATTTACCACAAAATGTGGTCTTCAAAATGTGGGTTCAAAATGCCTATTCCTCCTGTTTTATTTGTATAATCAGTACAACATCAGCACTCCCAATGGACAAAATGTTTTTCATAAACAGCCCATTTCTTTCTCAATACATTTTGTTAGGTGCATTACTTCAACGTGGAAGAGCATTACCAGCAGGGGCTGGACTGGTACCGTGCCCAGATGCCCTTCACCCAGGTGGGCCAGCTCACAGTGGAGAAGACCCCGGGCTACTTCGCCTCACCCCAGGTCCCAGCGCGGGTTTGGGACATGAACCCGGCGGTGCGCCTGCTGCTCATCGTCCGCGACCCCGCCGAGAGGCTGGTCTCCGACTACACCCAGGTCCGCCACAACCGCCTGGAGCGCCACAAGCCCTACCAGTCCCTGGAGGAGATGCTGCTCCACCAAGGAGACATCAACCCAGAGTACAAAGCGCTGCAGAGGAGCCTGTACCACCAGCATCTGGCCCGCTGGCTCGAGGTGTTCCCCAGGGAACAGATCCACATCGTGGACGGCGACGCGCTGATCCAAGACCCCTACCCCGAGCTACAGAAGGCAGAGCGGTTCCTGGGCCTTCCGGCCAGAATCAGCCCCAGCAACTTCTACTACAACAGCACCAAGGGGTTCTACTGCCTGCTTTCCGCAGGTCACGACAAGTGCCTGGATGAGTCCAAAGGCAGGCCACATGCACCGCTCAGCGCACAGGCCTTCAGGAAGCTCTGTCACTACTTCAGGAAGCCTAACAGGGTGTTCTTCGGCATGGTAGGGAGGTCCTTCTCCTGGTGCTGACCAATCAAACACAGAATGTTGCGCGGTGAATGCAATCTTCCCTAGACAATGTTGAACGCAGGGGTGAGGACCGGCAAGTGGCTGTTATACTGAGCCACATCACACTGGGTCTATAAGAGGTGGTAGGTTAACAGAGAATGGACGAAAGACCGACAGAACAACTGATGCCAACATTGTTTCTGAAGAGAGGTTGTTCAATTCAGAAAGATGGATCAATATCTTTGTATGTGTTTTCAATGAATTGCTTCGATCGTCTGAAATTAGGATGCTTTTTTTCTGATCCAAAAATAATAAATATTGTCATATGCGAGTTTGTCAGAACAACATTTAGGAAACCGAAAAAAGACCTTGGACAGAAAGAGGACTGTATGATGCACTGATTTAACATTGTTGAAATGGTGACTTGTTGAATTGAGGTTGAACTATTTGCTCTGGTACAAGCTTGATGCCGCATAAAACACCAACCTCTGTGAACATTATGATAAATACAATAGTTAAAAACTAAACCAGCTTCTAAAGTTATTACCTTAACTGTAGTTATGTATGACATCAATATTATGTTGGCTTTATGTTTTACTACTACGCTGATGTTTTGTTCTATTTTTAGACTGCGTGAAAATAATACTAGCTAAATAGTGAGGCACTTTTTTACATTTGCTTTGAAATCATTTGTAAATAAATGGATGTATGTTTTCTAAGATGTTGCTAATAAATGTTTTTCAACTAAACAATGTATCATTTCCATCATTAACTAACAACTATGGACTTTAAAGAAAATAAGAGCTAGAATGCCTACATGTAATGAAGGCAATAAAAAATATATATTATAATCTAAACTAGAGTAAATTGTTTCCACAGTTGCAAAATGGATACACCTTTCTTCCTCGAGCACTCAGTTACAGAACTCTGACAATACGTTATTCTACCTTTTGTAACCGTCGAGGACTACCTTAAAGAATACAGTATGTATGTTCCTATTAAAGTAATTTCCCGCAAGGAAATAGTCTACTCTCTCAATCACATCACAACATACTGATGTCATCAAAAGGAGTCAATGGGCTTTGTGTTTCACTGCACAAATGTGTTAGCATCAGAGGTCTGACAAACACCGCTATGATTCCACATTAAGATAGATTCAATTTGCCACATCAGAGGCATCAACTGCCCACATAATGCAACTGAAGACCGAGCCTCTCCTTGTCATCCGCCCACCGGTGTCAAGGTGACAGCAACAGGGAGTGAGATGTATGCATAAACACAAATGATATCCTTCCCCTTTGAAGATGTGAGGCAGCCATCTCTTTCATCCTCTTCTCACTGCCCTGCCCCTCCGAGTGCGTTGTGTCATGCAATAACTAAACGTTGCGGAGAAATCTTCTTTAGTCAGACGGGTTCCAGAACCTTTCGTTACCTGACTTTTCATCGACCCCTTGCCTGTTTACTTCTCTAGTCATTGTTGCAGTACATGAAAACACTACTGTATTTGGGAACTAAAAGTTGGGTACCATTTTCGAACTAATGTTTTAGTTACAAGTGAGCATTGCATTTCATGTCTGCTTTTGCCAAGATTGGAATGAAGAACTGTGGTTATTGTACTTTTCATTCTATAGCTTGGGAACCTCATACGGTCATTATTCTATGTTCCAAAAGGTAATACTAAACATATCTTAAACTGGTGTACTGTTTAAAATATGAAAAAGGCTTTTGCATAAAACACATGTAGGCCTATTGGGTTAATTTTTTAGGCCACTGAAAAGAAGACGCAATAGTAGAAATGTTAAAATATAGGCATGATACTGATAGCATATATTATCTATTCAATTGCATTTGCTTAAAAAATTAAAGTTTGGTTCAGTGGTAACGCAGCAATACATTGCATCAATGAGAATTTGGTTCAAATCTTGAAAATTCTTGGTTTATTTAATATAAACTTTTTTTATAATTAAGAATCATTTTATAAATGTCAAATTCAAAGCCCATCTGCCACCATCAGGCAATGCGGGGAACAGATGAGGTACATTTGCAAACAGTTATTGATTAATTACGTTTTTAAGAAATGTACTAGCTCGATGGATTTTTTTTGGCCAAGAATATAACATAGAACATAGTCCCTTATTTGCACTTGTTTACAGGTCGACACTCAAGTAGATTGATTCAGCCTATTTTGAATAAAAACATGAACATCACTACCACCTGCTGGTGTATCATATGTTCACAAGATAAAGACACAATTTGCTGTGCAAAGTATTTAGTGTCTTTTTTTTTACCTGGTTCAATAGTCCCCTTATAATAATTGATTTATGAGAAAGGGGGTACAGGTTAGATGTCTAAAATCATGCGAGATTTTCCAAGGAAATGACAACACAGGTTGGTTTTTTGTATAAAAATGGTTTAACAAGTCCATTTTTTTGTATAAAACATTACAGAATCCCAGGCCAATCAAACAAATTACAATTAACAAATGAAGAACTCCCCAGTCAGACGTTCTACAGTAACAATAAGGGTCCCCCCCCATCCCTCCCTCTCTTCCTTCTAATGTGGGTTTTTTCCTAGCTATAGGAGAATATTACAATAACAAATTCTAAAAATCACTCTTCTTTAGCCATAATATTAATTAAAAAAAAAGGAAAAATTAAAACAAAATATCTGGTCCAACCCAAGCACCAACATTTCAGCTAAAACACTGCATCTATGCAGTCTTCTGCTGACCCTTCTTTCCAATGAGGGACTTGTGGATGTGAGGGATCACACCTGAAAAACACCAAGCACAGAAAGTCCCATCAACGCTCGTTTCCCAAGCTCACATGCATTCCCATTATCCCCAGTACAGCCATTATAAACACTGCATCACGCATTAGTCCACCACTTAAGTATAGCCCTGAGGTCTCGTGAGCCACAATAACCCCCAAAAAAACAACACACAACTGATGACTAGCATATGCACAAATTCGAGCTCATAGGAATACCACCACGGCTCGGGGAACTCACCGCCTCCTGCGATCGTTGCCTTGATGAGAGAGTCCAACTCCTCGTCCCCACGGATGGCGAGCTGCAAGTGACGGGGGGTGATACGTTTCACCTTGAGATCTTTAGAGGCATTTCCTGCCAACTCCAGCACCTGCACATCAATGAGGAACATAAATGACTTGGGTTCCGGATCCCTCAGCATGCGCAGAGCGGGTTGGAGCACAGAATAGTTTCGTGAGTTGTATGCTTGTTGTAGGACATGGGGCTGCTACTTACTTCAGCAGTGAGGTACTCGAGGATAGCTGCACTGTAGACGGCCGCGGTGGCTCCCACGCGACCATGGCTGGTTGTGCGGGTCTTCAAGTGCCTGTGGATACGTCCCACTGGAAACTGACAAGACAATCGCAAGAGAAATAGTAAAATAGAGGCATGGAATCTGTCCTCACAAATTCAAGTAAGATAAATTGTGGAAATACCTGCAGTCCAGCCCTCTGGGAACGAGATACCGCCTTTGCTTTCGCTTTGCCGCTGTCTTTTCCGGCCTTGCCCCCAGCCTTTTTGGAAACGGAGCACAGCAGTATAAAAAGGTGGAACTTTGTGGAAAGTCATGTTTGGATAAATAAAAGACGATTGAGCCCAACTGTCATTGTCCCAATGACAACAGCTGAATATCCTAGCACAGTAGCCTCACTTAAAAGTCAACACAATAGATAATACTCCAGAAGCCAAGAAGGGACAAAACTTAATTAGATATAGAGAGCGTTAGAAGATCAACAGACGTGCGGGTATGCACGTCACAAAAAAAAACAATTTTCCCGCCAATCGAATGTTTGCGGGGTCGCCGACCTTGGCAATACCACACCGGCACATTCTAGAAACACGTTTGTAAACAAGTTTGAAAACAAGATAAAGGGCACATATCCAGGTAGATATTGTTCTTAAAAAAAAGTAAGATATCTCCATCATGCATGACATATTAGTTATGTAACATAAGACCCATGTCTACAACAAGCCCTACGTTACATTGTAAATGTGCCGCGCCTTTTAAACCTGTCCAGGGAAGAAAATTTGTCACCGAAAGACGCGTTGCACCGTGTACCTGGCGTGGACTTTTTGAAACCAACTAAAGAGTGCATACAACATACAATAATGTACACCTAGCTCTCTACCCTGGAACAGTGTACATCTATAGCAGCTAATGTTAGCTCGTCCCGTTTGGGGGGGAAAACCGCGACTGAAGTGGCGGGTATTTTATAAACGCAGTAAAATCACTGTGTGGCATGTTGGAAGATTGCAAATAGGAACTGTCTATATGGTTATCTTAAACACAGTCGTTATCTTAAACTACTCAGGATAACATTATTGTGGCGGCGTTAGCCTACAGTTAGCGATTGGCATTCTTTAAAACAGCCGTCCAAGTCATATCTTGCACAGTTCTCTTGTTAAATGGCGTTTCAGAATCCTTCAAATTACACAAATAGAAAGACAAAAAAACTGCATGCATTCATAAATAAATAAATCTCAAAACATTACCATTTTTCGCCTTATTTGATTGTTGATTGTTATGAAATAATTTCGGCTCCCGAAAGGAAGAAACAATAAGCCCTTTCCTAAATGTTTGCTGGCGATCCCTCGCGGGTGTTAGAACAACCAATCAGAATCTCTGTTGTTACTTCGAATCTTGGTTATGGCCAATCGGCGCATGCCATACAGTCTCTACCCATCCCCCACCCAAGAAGCTTGTGCCCCTTTGCGCACGACACTACATGTAGGCGGGACTTTCAATGATACAGTACATTTTCCTTCCTGGGGCATTCTCCCAGAGTCTGAAACACTGACGAAACACGTTATTAAGAGGTTTTAAGTCTAAGTGAACAGTTCTGAAGCTGTGATTTCAAGTTTCATTTAACTCACATTATTAAATTATGTTACATTATTATAGAAGCCCTGATGGAAGCTAAATATACAGTGCAACTTTTACGTGGTTACACATTCACTGTCAATGCAAAGATTACGGATAGTAGGCTCGAATATCATGGAATGGGCGGTTACGTTCCCTTGGAAGACAGGCGAACCCACCAATTAAAACATTCGTTTGTCATCTGATGTTTTGATAGACACGCGTAGCAGCCAATCGCTGTCCGCTTGCAAGTGTCCGGTTCCTCCGTGAGCTTGCCGAGTAAAGGGGGTCAGAGATACGCAGAGAACTGGCTGCTGGTGGCGAAGATGGCGGATGGCGACAGTGGCAGTGAGCGCGGCGGCAGTAGTGGTGGTGGTGGAGGGGGTGTAGGCGGCGGGTTTCAGCACTACCAGCGGGAACCGGAGACCCAGGAGCTGGCTTCTAAAAGGTTGGACATTCAGAATAAACGCTTTTACTTGGATGTTAAGCAAAATGCCAAAGGCCGGTTTATCAAAATCGCCGAGGTTGGCGCTGGGGGCTCCAAAAGTCGACTGACCCTATCCATGTCAGTTGCGGCAGAGTTTCGCGACTACCTTGGGGATTTTATAGAGCACTACGCCCAACTTGGGCCTAGCAGCCCGGAGCAAATAGCTCAATCATCCGGCGGGGAAGACACTGGGCCTAGGCGGGCCTTGAAAAGCGAGTTCCTGGTTCGAGAGAACAGAAAATACTACCTCGATCTGAAGGAGAACCAGCGGGGGAGGTTTCTCCGGATCCGACAAACCGTCAACCGTGGGCCTGGCTTTGGAGTTGGGGGAGGTGGTATCCCCGGAGGAGGCATGCAGGCCGGACAGACCATCGCCCTTCCCGCCCAGGGTCTAATAGAGTTCCGTGACGCCCTGGCCAAGTTGATAGATGATTACGGAGGAGATGACGAGGAGTTGACCGGCGGCGGAGGGGCCGGGGGTTACAGCGAGCTTCCGGAGGGCACCTCGATCATGGTGGACTCCAAGCGGTTCTTCTTTGACGTGGGATCTAACAAGTACGGAGTTTTCTTGAGGGTGAGCGAAGTTAAGCCCAGTTACAGAAACTCTATTACCATCCCATACAAAGCATGGAGCAAGTTTGGTAGCGCCTTCAGCCGCTATGCCGAGGAGATGAAAGAAATCCAGGAGAGGCACCGAGATAAATTGTACGAGAGGAGAGCAGGAGAGGAGTCTGAAGGGGACGACGTGGACGAAGATTGATCCAGATCTCTGCATGTTTTCAAGCTGACAACATGATGCAAAACCCGGAGATAGAGGATAAAAAGCGAGGCGGGCTATATTGTGCATGATGAATTGAACTTGAAATGGTAAAACAATGGATAAAAAAACAGGAAAAGTAGGCCTATATTTGACTGAGAAATTATTGTCTATATAAAAGCATCGTGTTCTAAAGTTGTAGATGGTGTTATAGGTAACTGAGTGCAGACTGCGGTAGTGTGCTCCTGTATGAGATTCCCTTTGAAGAAAAAGAAATATTATCCATTTGATAACCTCATAAATGTAGCCCAGCTATTCAGTTTGACAGTGCTCCAGATACAGCTGTTGTTTACTATAGTCCCAGTAGGTTTCATGGATTTGCTATGGCTGGAGCTCTCCCCAATCTGACCTGTGATACTTTATCAAGGAAAGGTGTGAAGTATCCAAACCATGAGGTGTGAAGAAAGTGCTCCCACCTCTTCCCCATTTGTATGTGTTGTATGTCCCAATAGGCAAATATTATTATAGAAAAAAAGTCCCCACTGTAAAAAGATCATCAGGTCCACGTTCTTTGCTGTAGCGGGCATCAGGTGCAGGGCCTTGGTCCACCAAGGTCTCGTTAGAGGATCTGATTAAAAGCACACCAATTATTTGGACTCTGCGCTGCCTGATCTTGTCGGGATAGATACACCAGCAAGCGCATCATGGGGCTGCCTGCCCGGCTCCAGCAGCTGAAATGTGTTCTGTACGGTGAATGCCTATGTGTGTTTAAAAGACCATACATTTTAAAGAAATGTATATGGTTGCATTAGCATTGCCTACACTGACTGATGATCGCAAGTCATCTTCAAGGTGTTTTTTGTATCTGTATAGCTGCCTGGTTTGGCACCAATGACTGCTACCAGGCCAGACTGGCAATCTAATGTCTTGTGTGGATTACAGGCCCAAGAATGACCCCCATCCTGTCCTGCCCGTTAACACGTGCATCCATTCGTATGCACACCCTCCTCCCCCACGCTGAGCTAAAATCTGTAGCACTAGTCTTAATGTCAGAGTTGGATTATTAAAAGTTAATGTTGCTAGGCTGGTTCTATAGCCCAAGGAACGAATCTGTGGCTATTCGCTGGTTGTTTGGATCCATTGGTCATGAACTCTGAACTTACTGACTGATGCAAAATTCAGTCTGATATGTAAAAAAAAAAAAAAAAAAAATTGGTGCTTTTGAAAATCAAAACCCCCAATTAGGTGCTTTATCTAAAGTGACAGCGCAAGGGATTTACTTACTAAAATACTAAGTATAGATAGAAATATTTTTCAAAAGAGATATATTAAAGTATGTCTAAGAAATAGATTCAATTTATTAGATAACGCTGCCTAAAGTGGCTTATTGAAAACACTAAACTTGGATGCAAAGTACCAGGGTGATATTTCACACCTGCTTTTTTTTCTTCCTGATATTTCTTTTATTCCTTAGAGGAAATTTTAAAGAAAAGTACAATAATGTTCAGAACTCAGTATAATATAGATTTGTAGAGAATGCGTGTTATAAATCATGTCATGCTAACACTAAGCACCCTCATTAACACTGAGTTTTCCAATCATCCTGGTTAGCCCATTGTAATGCTTTATGTCACTGATTGGTTTCCCATCAGTTGCCATACACGCAAGCATCAACAATGATGCTCATTTGTCTGTAGTGTTTTTTGAAAGTGTTTATTTTGCATGCCTGCTATTTCGCCGAGCGCCTTGGGTATATTTTCATTTTTTCTTTTGCATATTCTAATAGCTGTATGACGGTATTTATCCATGTTGGGTGCACATTTATTTTCTGTATTGCAATGGAATAAAGGTTCAAAGTTTACTTCTCAGCATAATAATAATGATCATTAAAACAAGAAAAAGATCCCAAATGCTTATGGGAAATGTTATTCACTGGCCCACTTCCTTTTAAGTTTTAAGTGTGCAAACCTCGTTGAATTTAACTTTTCTTTCCCGTTCTTAAATACAGCAGAAAATATGCCATGAACAACACCTGGGAGCAATAGTTTTTTTATATTGATATAAATATATATAATATACACATGACATTGAACTACATCCTTTTTCCTGTACTGTGTTAAGTGAAATGGCAGCTGTTTCAGTCATGTGTGTTCTGCTGTAATATTCTACCAAGTTCCTTTCAACGAGAAATAAAAAAAAGTGTTTTTTGCTCAGGAGCTGTGTGCTGTTTTCTTTTACTACACTAGTGGGAGTTAATGCTCTATTGCCATCGATAACTTTATCTCGCATCAGCGTGTGCCATGTGGCATTAACCATCCTTAATGCCATGTTGTGTGATGTTTTGGTCGTGTCAGCAGAAAAATCTTGACCTTGCTTCTGCTCTTTTTGGTTCCCTTTCGTCTACTCGTCATTTGATAAGAGAGCATCGGGTATGTTTTTTAAATACAAACAGGTTGTCACAATACTATTGCATTGGTTGGATTTGTTAAGGGTTGCAACTAGCCTGCCCAGCATATACCAAGTCAGCCCCAAGATATAAAGAGATTTTCGGGGGGGGCGGAGGTCCTCCCCTTTTAAAGACTTTATTTCTTGCATCACAGAGACTTTAAGGGTGTAAAACTGTAAATAAGAATGAGACAAAATCGATCATATATATATATATATATATTATATATATATATACATAATGATATATATATATATATATATATATATACATAACATACATACATAGAGAGTGGGGCAAAAAAGTATTTAGTCAGTGCAAGTTCTCCCACTTAAAATGATGAGAGAGGCCTGTAATTTTCATCATAGCTATACCTCAGCTATGAGAAACAAAATGAAAAAAAAAAAATCTAGAAAATCACTGTCTGATTTTTAAAGAATTTATTTGCAAATTATGGTGGAAAATAAGTATTTGGTCAATAACAAAAGGTCATCTCAATACTCTTTACTAGGTTTTCACGCACTGCCTTTGTTACTTTGGTCCCAGCTCTCTGGAGGTCATTCACTAGGTCCCCCCGTGTGGTTCTGGGATTTTTGTTCACCGTTCTTGTGATCATTTTGGCCCCACAGGGTGAGATCTTGCGTGGAGCCCCAGATCGAGGGAGATTATCAGTGGTCTTGTATGTCTTCCATTTCCGAATAATTGCTCCCACAGTTGATTTCTTCACACCAAGCTGCTTACCTATTGCAGATTAAGACTTCCCAGCCTGGTGCAGGTCTACAATTGTGTTTCTGGTGTCCTTTGACAGCTCTTTGGTCTTGACTCTTGGCCATAGTGGAGTTTGGAGTGTGACTGTTTGAGGTTGTGGACGGGTGTCTTTTATACTGATAAGGAGTTCAAACAGGTGCCATTAATACAGGTAACGAGTGGAGGACAGAGGAGCCTCTTAACGAAGAAGTTACAGGTCTGTGACAGCCAGAAATCTTGATGGTTTGTAGGTGACCAAATACTTATTTTCCACCATAATTTGCAAATAAATTCTTAAAAAAATCAGTGATTTTCTGGATTTTTTTTTTTTCATTTTGTCTCTCATAGCTGAGGTTTACCCATGATGAAAATTACAGGCCTCTCGTCTTTAAGTAGGAGAACTTGCTCATTTGGTGGCTGACTAAATACTTTTTTGCCCCACACTGTATATATATGCCTTACTAGAAATATATTTTATTAAATACACCTTTAATCCCAGCTGGCAATTTAACGTGGAGTCACTGTTAAATCAACATCAGGTGCCAGGGTTGGATAACCGTTGAATTTTGTTTAGATTTTGCAAATCTAATCAATGTTCAAATAGCAACGTCATTCCTATGTCACGTTTCTCAACATGGTGAATTCGCCAACATTGAATCAATATTTGTTGTAGTTTAGATTTTGCAAATCTAATCAACGTTGGAATTTCAACGTTACTAAAGTCCTGCTTTTTAACATTGACACTATATATTTTTGTTACACTGTTTTCACTAAAGTATTAGTGTAGCTCCAGTAACACCAAATACTTGAAATGGATACACAATTGGTCAAAGCAAGACCAAGAAGAAGATTAATAAAGACATTTCACTGACGTAAGAAACTGCATGCTTTATTATCTCACATGGCTGCAAGTGTGCCAACATTTCAATCTTTTTTCAACATTATGTGTCGATGAACTTTAACATTTAGAAAAATGGCCCAAACATTGGGCAACCTTGAACATGGCAGGGCTTTGGTTAAATCTTCTTCTACTACTACTTCTTTCTTCCACCGCCAGCCATCCTCTCTGGTGCATATTTCAAATATTTGGACATGTATTCTTGTACTTTGGTCGTTGTATCAAATGAGCTCAAAGCAGTGTCTGAAAAGGGGAAAAAACATCAGTGTTAGCAAAAGGTAACATCTCAAATTAAAATATTTTGCAAATATAAACTTTTGTGGCATTGCCAATGTTTCAAGTATATAAATTAGTATTTATCAACGTGAAAGGTCATTGATTATCCTGTGCTTATGCAACCAACAAAAGGCAGTTGGTAGTACCAGTGCTGCCGGTAGAGAAGTTAGTCTAGAGCCCTGAATGGAATATTATATATAATATTAGAGCATGCTCTGTAGAGTCCTCCAACTAAAATGTTTTGCTTATGAATTATTATCCTGCCTACTATATTCAATTATTTGAAACATTGTTACAAAACTATGTTAAAGCAAACTCACCACAAATTATCTTGTACAGATGAGTCTTCATGAAGGCAACCTTCCCACTTCTTCCTCTGAGGCTCATTATGGCTATCATTTTATTTGTCATAGTTGTGCCATGGTAAAACAGATTTATATTAGAATATTATAGTGCAATCAAGTTCATTATGAAAATGTAGCAGAGAGCAAGTAAGTGGGTGTGTGGGGGGAGTGCGTGGCAGTATATGACAGGGAACATAATCACTATAAACCAATGCAAAAAAAGGAACATAAAGTTACTTACGCAGCCATTGACTTCTTAACATGGTCTGCAGCATCAACGCCTCCCAACCTCTTCAGATGTTTACTCTGAAAAGGAGCAACAAGAAATTAAATATATAACCAGAAAAAGTGGTCAGTAGAGTCCAGACCTCTACAAAGCAGTCACATGATGAGGACGAGGAGTTTGTAATTAAGCCAATTGTCATTATGAAACTTTGCCAGCACTTTACAAGATTAATTATTTAACCCTTTTGTTGTCTTCGTTTTTTTATAGCACTTGTTGTCCTCTGGGGTACATTAGCTACTACTAGCATAACACACTGGGCATAGGCCCTATGCGCCTATAAAACGTGCACACCTCTTCGTCTTGTCTGTCTCTGCTGTTGTTTCTGATCAATATGTAAAATGCCCCATGAAGCTGTACTTATTAGATCAGTTTGAGTGTGTTTGTCTTGTACCCAATCAGGGAGAGGCATAAGAATATCTCTACAAATCTTTTGCGTTGAAATTCAGGGCTTAAAGCAAGAAAAGATTTGAAGCCTGAAAAGTTGTCCAGGAGGAAATGTGCACGCTGTATTGAATTAATTTAAAAGTTCTCTTTGCCTGAAATCAGGAATCGGGCCCTAGAACTTTAAGCCCCATTGGCCCCATGTAAATTAGAGTTGTGAAACCATGTTTCACTAGCCTGATACTCAGACCCCAATAAAACGTACCAGTTCTGCTCCCTCATTCTTGTCCTCCAAGCGATTCTCCAAAGCTTCGAGCTCTTCTTCAGTGTTTGCCAGCTTCACTTCATAACTTGTTCCAGCAGATGAGGTGGCAAAGTGAATTGTATCCTTGATATTCGAAGAACCCTTTCTGGAATTCTAGCCAAAAAAGAAGTGACCAATTGTTATAATTTAGTGAGTACGCTCTACACCACAAAATCATAGTTTTTTCATTTGCCCAATAAAAAATAAAAGTAAAAATCATACTGAATAAATCTCATACACTTAAAGTAAGACACCTAAAAAGCAACTTGTATTTAGATAATTTTCACTTGTTTCACACAAATTTTCAATTGTAATAAGTAGAAAAATCTGCCAGTGGAGCAATTTTTTTTTTTGCTTGGGCAAATGAAAAAACTATGATTTTGTGGTGTAGAGCGTACTCACTACATTATAACAATTGGTCACTTCTTTTTTGGCTAGAATTCCAGAAAGGGTTCTTCGAATATCAAGGATACAACTTTGCCACCTCATCTGCTGGAACAAGTTATGAAGTGAAGCTGGCAACTGCTGAGTCGGATTCAACTGAAACTAATTATTTGTCAGCAAAAATAAGAGAATGACATTACTTTTTTCAGACATCGGGAAGTCTTCCTTCCTCAATTTGTTTGAGTGTGCATGCATCGACATCACCTTGGCTGCATTTGGGGGATCCCTTTCAGCTCTCATAGACTTCTCAGGACGCTGCCTGAGGCTTCGGTCGATAGTCGTTCTTGGGGTGTCACCGATGGAGAAAATCGGTTGTATACTATGCAACCCATAACGGTCATGTTAAGCATACACCCAAGTCAGATACAAGAGATTAAAAAGATCCGGTATATCCCATATGCCAGAATATGTTCCCAACAACACCCTCACCTCTTACTGCTCCTTGTGGGTTCAGAAGCATTCTGACGCCGTGAGAAGGACTCTGGGGAACTCTGCGAAAGTGACCTGAACAGACTTTCGGCTACAGCTAAATTATATGGTAAAAAAAAATGCATACATTTAAATGGAAACTGCTATGACCGTTATTGCAAATGAAGTCTAATTCTCAAATTAGTGGGAATGATCAAATACCGCCGTCCATGAGTGGAAGACTGTAAGGGAACCCCCAAGCTGTCTCTGAGAAAGGGATCTGGACAGACTCTCTTGTCCAGGGATGAACGATCTGGTTTAAAAAAAATAAAATAAAAGGGAAATTGCTACCACAGGTATTGCAAATGAAGTATAATTCTAAGTAGTGGAAATGATAATTTTGTGTCACAATTTCTATTTTTACTAGAAAAAAAGTAATATTATGAACATGTGCCATTTTCTTACATCTGGAAGACTTGCAGTTCAGACTAGGCAGCTTTACAGTGCTTCAGGTATACTGACAATATTGTACTTTTGTTCATGTTTATATTGAATACCCTAATACTTAATATGTCAATAATTCAAAATTACTTTAAACGTATTTGGTTAGTCAACATAAGCAACATTAACAGTTTACCTTAACATAAAAGAAATGTATATTTTGTCAATTTAAGTTGTAACCTTTCAGTTCTTGTATGGCATACTAAACTTCAAAATATGTGATACCCAATCAAAAAAACTGGTTTCACACAATCACCTACCAAACTATTTATCTGTCATTTTTGGAGGAGTTGGAAGAACAAGTATTTAACTAGTAACTGTAGTGACTAATTGACAATCGCCACGGTGGTGATTAAAATGCTACAAATTATGTGCTCTGGATGTGCATACCTTTTGTTTGTCTTTTCTTCGTTGATTTTCATTACTTGTATTTGCAGGATGCCGGATGCGGTGTATATTCATTGTGTTGGTAGTTGTGCAATATTTACCAGAATGTGCATTTGTCATTTTGGGAGGAGTTGGAAGAACAAAGTCAGCTGTAATAAATAGTCAAAGGTCAAGTACTTTCAAAACTGTAGTGACTAATTGGCTCGATACTGACATAGCCACAGTGGTGAATTAAATGCTACAATGATGTGTTCTTAACACGCATAACTTTTGTTAATCTTTTCTTGGCTTGACTCTTACTGAATCTTTGTTCTGAGTGAGCAACAATCAGAGGGAGCTAAAGGCGAAATTTGTTGCTTGCTCACAAAGATTCTCTAAAGTTTTTCAGCATGCAGTCTATTTCACTGTTTTACTTTACTAAATGTTCCTGCTACCAACTGTAGGCCTACCTGACAATCACACGGGCTGCGTACAAGGAGACCCTTTTGTTGATTTACTCTAAAAATACAATGTAACAATGATGTAGTCCTTGGGGCCATGTAGACATTGCCTTCAGTGCATTGGTTCCTGTAAATTAACACATACCTTCACAAGGAATACATTTTCGAATCTTCTTGGTAGCATTACCAATAATAAGCATTCTGTAAGACGGTAGTCATCTTTCAAACAATTGGGCAGGACTGCCTTAGTTTGGATTGACAACGGTTAGAAAACCCTGCTCCACCCTCATTATTGCGGCAGAGGTATGAAAATAAATGTGAAAACCAAAAAACTTAATCTATTACATACCTGTACTCTTTATCATAAGATCTGGAGAAGATAATTTGTGACTCTCCATTGACGGATGGTTCATCTAAATAAAGGAAAAAGTCAATAAATCTTTGATAGACAATTGCAATCTACAACATTGAAAAAATGTCTTACAAATGATCAAAGTAGTAAAAGTGCATTACATACTCATTTGGTAGTCTGGATATATATATTATTTTGGCCTCCTCTTCGTCGGTAACTCCTCTTCTGAGCCACTCAATTCAGCAGTTGTAGTAAAATCATACTTCTCGCATTCATTCTTGTCATCTGAAAGTACATACAGCAATGGTAAATTGCATACAAATGAGTAAGTCTGGTGAAAAACAATATGAGCTGTAAAGCTGTGAGTTAATGGTGCTAGCTTTGAAATGATACATTCTTCCAGTGATCTATAGCTTGCTGAGTATATAACTACAGAAAGAAAATGCAATTTAAATGGGGTTTTTTGAAGTGGTTTATTTGAAAAGATTTATATAGAGTTAAAAGTGTCAATCATTTATGTTTTACACTGTGTTAAGTTACCTAGAATATGGTGTTATTTATAGAAAAGTAACTGAAACATATTAGATAGACAGACTATTAATGAGTCTTTTGGCTTTGTTGTCAAGGCCGGGTTTTTTGTGTGGATCGGAAAAAAAGATATTGAACCCTGGAACGTCTGTATCCTGCTCGCCCTCCCTGGGGTCCCGCAGCGGTGTGCAGACTGGCGAGCTACCCCATCAGAGCAATCCTCTTGGACCACGAACAATAAGGCAAATTCTTATTGTTTCTGCAGCATTGTAGGGATAAGAGACTTTAAATTATTAAGATATTTTTCCGGAGTTTCAAGGAGTGTTGTTCACATGGACTGAGACAGATCGAACCCTTAGAATAGGCTGATCTAATTTTTCTTTACTGTGTTTTATTAGTGTAATTGAAATGTGTCATTTAGGGATGTTTTAAGTATTCAGAGGTATTTTGTAAACCTGTTTATATTTTATTTGAAAGGGTTGACTCTTTCCAGAGTCTTTGCTTGAGAGCAAGGTTGTAAAAGTATTAAAAAACTTCCTGGTTTCAGTAAAAAAAGATACAGTAAATAATATAAAAAGTATAATTCTAAACCTAAATATAGATAACTTCATATTAAATTAGAACAGTATGCATAAATAATAACTAATACATAGAAAATAATAATTACATTAAAAGTACTTTAAGGTAAAACAAACCTAATACCAGATAAATTAAAGTAAATAAAACCAAAAGGTAAGAAAAACATATCTCTTAAAATATATCTCTTGTTTCCGTGTGTCATTTTTCTGGTGCAGACAGTTAACATATCTCTCCTTAACGAACCCTAGAATCTTCTGGTAGTCTCTAGCCCATATATTGATTATTGATTGTATACTAGTAGCAGTGTTCATTAAAAGACACCAGGTACCGGTTACACCTACAACAGCTGTGAGCGGTGCACCATTGAAGGACATTATTTAAGTTACAGGGTTGTATTCAACTACCAGTCGCAGGATAAGATTGATGCAAGAACAGAAGATGACTATAGCAAACAGGCATATCCCATCCACCAAACTGGTTGTTCACCCCTGATAACTGCAGGCTTGCAGTGCATAAAACCGTTTGTGCTGGACTATATGCATGTTGTCTACCTAGGGGTTGTCAGACGATTGCTGAACTTTCTAAAACGGGGACCTAGAGAGTGTAGGCTGTCCCCAAGGCAAATTGGAGAAATTTCAGCAAAACTCTTGTCCCTCAGTGGAAAGCTGCCAAGAGAATTGGCCCGGCAGCTGCGAAGTCTTACTGATACTGAGAGAGCGCAGTAGTTCTGGCCTGTTCGACCCAAGTACGTTGTGCGATTACCCGGAGCTACTCAACGCATCGCCATGCCAACCACCGGTAGGCAGCTCTCCTACCCACAATGGCCCAAAGCGGAGACGCGGTAGACGGGGAGGAGTGCAGCGACGGCTCGGGCATTTGGCCAGCCGAGGGAGGCTAACTCTCCTGATCATACTGTTCGCGAACGTCCAGTCTTTGGTAAACAAAATGGATGAGCTTCATGTAAGGATATCCATGCAGAAGGACATCCAGGATTGCACCTTGTTGTGTTTCTGCGAGACATGGCTGGGGGAAAAATTAACACTGGACAGATATACGGTCTTCAGAGGGGACCGGAGCGCTAGGGATAGCGGTAAAACCCGGGGAGGTGGAACGGCCATCTATGTCAAACAATCCTGGTGCACGGACTACAGGATTATTTCCAAATCCTGTTTGGAAAACGTGGAATATCTGACGGTAAGGCTAAGGCCATTTTATTTACCCAGAGAACTGCAATGCATAATTGTGTGCGCTGTGTACATCCCCCCTCTCTGCCAAGGAGGAGGCTGCACTTAAAGAACTGCACGGCTCAGTCAGTGAGCATGACAACTCTTACCCTGATGCTACTTTCATCATTCTGGGAGACTTCAACCACTTTCGGAAATATATTCCGAAAGTGTACAAGTCTGTGACTTTCCCCACCAGAGGAAACAAAACACTGGATCAATGCTGTAGACCCTTTTACAGTCAACGTCATCAAATAGTTGCGAGCGCATTTTGCCAACGGAAGTGGTGTTGTTCCCCAGTCATTCTGACTCGCACAGATGAGGTAGCAACTGGTTAGCAAGAGTTTAAAAGTGGATAAAAACTGTTTCCAGCATCAAAATGTCTGGGTGTTGAGTATATGGTTGTCAGAATCGATATTCCACCGGCAGATTAAAGTTTTATAGGATTCCGACAGGATCTCGACCATGGGTGTCAGTTTGGTTTGAAATGTGCTGGGGACAGAAACGCATTCAGAAGTGCATTTTCAGAAGTGCTGGGTACAATCTCTCTTTAGTGCCGGTAATGAAAGGTTCTGAAAGATGGCATACCCATGGAGCTAATAACTAAGGAACAAAATGTATACAAAATCTGTCTGGTACGTTTTATGAAGAAAACGTTTCCAAAAAGCATCGGACATATGACCCACTATGTTCTGCTCCATCTATCCAAGGTTGACAGCGTGAAATGACATGGCTAAGCTACCAACATAAACAATAGGAGCTAGGAAAGGAAATTAACTGTGTTTAAGTTCAGAAGGGCCAAACATGTGGCTACACACAGCACTAAAAAAGTCATCAAGATTGAAAATGAAAAACATATTTGTTGCACAGCTGAACGCTGTATCACATCATGGGCTGGCTGTTCTCAATTCACAACACGCATTCCATCCAATCTAGCCTACATCAGGCATTCTGACCAAAACTCATGCACTCCCCCCCCACAATTATTCCAGAATTCAAGCAAAGCAAGAATGACCAAAAGTCACTTTGTGTCAACAAGAGACTGACTCCACCGTCTATCAATTGCAAGTTAAAACAGCCGACCACTTGAGTGCAAAAAACACAAAAGACGTCGCCACAGCACCAGCAAATCTTAAGCAATCAATATTGCGTCTTACCTTTATTTATGTGGTCTGCAGATGCATCCCGTGGTGTAGCCTACCACATCCATTTAGTTCAACAGGTTATCGTTCTGATACTGTCCATGTTACTAGCAACCTGCTCTGGTGCTTTTTACCTATGTATTCAGGCTAAAATAACTGGATTGTCTGATGCCTCATCCTCCCATCCAAAGAGTATTGTTATTATTAGCGATGGCTACTTGCCAAATTGAAAAAAATAACTTCACACAGTGTGACTTTTTCCAATGTACAGTATTTGTTATCATTCTGCTGATCAGCAGAGAAATCCAGAAAATCACATTGTCTGATTTAAGAATTTATTTGCAAATTATGGTGGAAAATAAGTATTTGGTCACCTACAAACCAGCAAGATTTCTGGCTGTCACAGACCTGTAACTTCTTCTTTAAAAGGCTCCTCTGTCCTCCACTCGTTACCTGTATTAATGGCACCTGTTTGAACTCCTTATCAGTATAAAAGACACCTGTCCACAACCTCAAACAGTCACACTCCAAACTCTAAAGGCCCTTTCACACCGGAGACGTATTTTTCGTGCGAATAATTCGCCCGTCAATATTTTTTTTCGAACCCCGGTTTTCATCACGGGTCCATTCACACCGACCGCGAATGTGTCGCGGCGAAAAAGCGACATAATTTTTTTTCCGTCGGTGCGGTCGATTTTTCCGAGCTTTTCGCCCGCGAATAAACGCATCAACCAATCATGTGGCGTGAAAAGGAGGTACGTCACAACCCCTACGTCACAACACTGACGGATCTGTTGATAGTCTGTGTCTCTCTCATTACCCTGTCTTGTTTGACAAAAACAACACAAAGATTACAAGGACAATGATCTGAAGGACAATGTGTGGCAAAGCATTGCCGATCATCTTGGCTATCAAGACAGTGAGTTGTTGTTGGATGTAGTAGAGTTGGTAACAAGACGGCAGCGGTCGGGGTTTTGCTAACGTAAACATACCGGAGTATAGCCTGTGAATATTCTCATTTGTCCGCTCAATAGTTAATCTCAAAAGGAATTTTAAATCGAAAGCATCTGAACTTTATTATTTATCTGGTTATTTGTCATAGGAGCGTAGTAGGTAGGAAGTGGGCCTGGCCAGGCCAGTGCCGCCCACACGAAATCACTGGCCCCCCTGTACGTTTCATAAAGAAGAAAAATGTAATTGATGATTAAATTAAATTAACTGCAGTTAATCGACCGTGTGTTCAAATGGGAGTTGTGTCTGTGAAATATAAACAAACAAAGCCCACCGATGTAGCGGATCTCTGTTTAAAACGTTGGTGCAGCGGCACAAGAGAGAGAGGAGGGGAAAAGAGACAACTGTTGTATAATAGCTACTGGTATAAATAGCTATCAGGTTATGTGCTTTCAAGTACTAAATTAGAATACATGATTTCTCAAAACATACATGACGTCATTGAAGTATAAAGTACATAACGTCCCAGAACATATTGTAACATGACTCAGCACGTCCGCTAAAAACACAGACCCAGTGATTACGAGCCAAACAGCTGCAGACACTGATAACTGATCACTGCCTGAAGAGTTTGAAAGTAGCCTCTAACTTCATGACCGCAGCTCAAACAGACCCGGTGCTTCAGCATGGTGACGCTTTGATAACACTGATCTGCGCTGGTTAGCCTCCCGTATATCAGCTGACCGGAGCTTCATTTTAATTTTTTTTTTTTTAAAAAAAGCGCTCCTCGCGGTGGAGCGGAGTTTCCTCTAGGACAGCTGATCAGCTGACATGTGGTCAAGACGTAGCTACAGACCTCACAGTCACAGGTGCATTTCATTATTAATGGACTCAACCTCAGAGCTGTCTGTCCTCAGACTGTCCTGACCTGTCCCCTGGACATCACACAGGGAAGAGCATGGAGCTGCCTGTGTGAATGGTTACTGAGTTTTATTGTTTACATAGGTAGCCTAGCTCATCATCACTTGAGGATGTTGCTGAATCCATCATTTTCTGAATGAACTCCACGCGGCGCGAAACTTTGGTTTATAATTGTCGTCGAATCTGTCGCTTATTCGCGTTGCCGGCCGGTGTTAATGGTTTTTGATGCGAGATATTTGGCCGCGCGAATTATTTCGCTATTTCGTGTCGTTTATATTCGTTACGTCACGGCGCGTGTGAAAGGGCCTTAAGGCAAATAAACACAGTTAGCAGCATCACTGACACATCAAAAACACACCGCAACATCATAGTGGAAAAAAATGCTCAACCCACCGCTAAACCACTGCCGTGTTCCAATACCCGTACTAGCCAAAATTTGAGTACACAGTACGTTCCAATTCAGATCCGGCGAAAAGAAGTATACTTCAAGGACCCGGGATGCCGTACGTCAAACCGGCTAATCGTGAAGTGTGGATCGAAGGACACTGCCCGCTGTACCAACGCCAGCCATCTTAGCTACGCTACGTAGCGGAAGAGGCGGAGCCAGGCGAGCGCGCTCAACTCGAAAAATAGACTAAACTTGATCATTGATTATCATAATATCATGAACTAGACTTTAATAGGGACTTAACTATAATCGACACAAGTGGAAACCGGCCAACTATAACTTAAATGACAGGTCTAATGCTGCTGTTATATGGGCTACGTTGGTAGACAAAAGAAATAAAACATACATGACGTTTAAATAACAACTAACCTCTAGCATTGTCTGTCTCCGTCAGGAGGAGGAGGTAACGTCGACGACGTCGCGCCATTCTCCACATTGACTGCGTTAACGGACCATATTGCACAACCTAAAAAGATGTTTAAACACACGGGTACTTTATTCCACACTTAAAGCGGGGATGTTTTTTGGCGGGTGAGGCCGAGCGGCGGCTGCTCGCGATCGTCATTTTCGGTGATAGTGCATCTCACAGAGTAGATTTTGAACAGCATCACATCTGAAAAATTTAGTTGTACTCAAGTGAGTACGGATAGTGCGCAGAAGTGACTTCCTTTAAGTATACTCATGGAAGTACGGGTATTGGAACACGGCACTAGTCTGCCGGCAGACCGCAGCCCATCTCTCCATGCCGCAGCCCCAGCAACGGGCCTCACATCCCCTCCCCCAGATCAGTCACGGCACGCCACGTGCAGCGTCACTGCGCACTATGCTAGAACATTAGCAAACAGCGTTAGCCGCGTCTAGTTAGCAGCTAGTAGCGTCTAGTTAGCGTGTTATTTACCACACTAAGGGCGTGTTCACACGGGCAGTGTGAACTGCCCGGTGCGGGTGGATTGTTTTTACATTACATTCCCTATGGTTACAGAGTGTTTTTGTAAAAAACATCCTGGGTGCTGTTAAAAACATCTTCGCCAGCAAGCGGGTTTTTTTCACCGCTCTGGGTGGTTTTCAAGTTGAGAAAAAGTTTCAACTCGTCCAAAGAAAAAGCACCCGACGTCAGGCAGTTTCATTGCCAGCTGCACCAATGAACGAGCCACTTACGTTCACTAGAAAGAAAGAATGGCGACCCGAAACCAAAAAGTATTTTCGACGGAGCCAACTGGTTGTCCTTTTAAGTGAACATGTCGAGCTATACGACATGACCAACCAAGTGTTACCACAACATATATCACAAGGAGAGTATCTGGGAGAAACGATCCGGTGGGATTTTGGGACATAAGAGTGTAACTATGATATAGCCCCGTACTGCTGCGTCGCCCGTTATAATATATGACAACCAAAAACGGGAAGGTTTGTCGTTATCGTCGTTGAGCATTAAGCCCAAAAACAGAGGGCAGCCCTACTTGCTTCATCTCTGCATGCGCGATCGCCATTGTGATACTGATGATACGAGATGTAGTGTAGCCAAACCACTTTGATACCGCTAACGACATGTGTTCCGACAAGAAACCACTGATAATACTATATTATAAAAAAACCGAAATAAAAGAACGAAAAACTATAATGTTGTAATATGTCGAAGTAATTAAAAGCCTAATACCATTATGTAATGTGCTCTAGAAAAAACCACCCGTCAGTTTTTTTAGTTGGTAAAAAAACCGCTCGGGTCAGGTGTTTTTAAATAAAAAAAAGACTCCCGTGTGAACACGCCTAACAGCAACAATCCAGCTACATATTACTCAATCTTAATATGTGGATTACACGCTGGATGTTGATAGGCAATCACCAAGAGGTTTTTCGAAAATCACGGCTGCCAGCTTTTTCGGGGCTTTTATAGTGACGCAGGGATCTCTGTTGCTTGTAGCCAACTGTTGATAAAAAATACGTTTGCTAACATATCTCTCTTCTGTGGCTCGCGCCGACAGGTGCAGAAGTGACCGTTGCGCATATGACCGTGCCGTGTGTTCCAATACCCGTACTGTCCGTAACTTACTAGCCCAAATTCTGGAGTACACAGTACGGTCCAATTCAGACTCCGGACAAAAGAAAGTTACACTGTCAAGGACCCGGATGTGCGAACTCAAAACGGGCTAATCGTGAAGTGTGGAATCGAAAGGACACTCTCCGTACTCAAGCGGGGCAGCCATCTTAGCTACGTATAGCGGAAGAGAGGCGAGAGCCAGGCTGAGCGCTCAACTCGAAAAAAATAATGGATACCGAAAGTGCAGCGCCTGTCAGGCTGCGGCGGGCTGTCGCAATCGTCATTTCGGTAAGTGGCACCACAGAGTACTCGATTTATGGAACAGCACTCACATCTGAAAAATACTAGGACTCAAGTGAGTACGGATAGTGCAGAAAGTGTACTTCCTTTAAGTTTACTACTCAATGGAAGTACGGTAATGGAACACGGGTGTTTTCGCCAAAGTGTGAAGCCTGCAGCTTGCTAAGGTGACGCGTCCTTGCTAGTCGCGTCCTATGGAGAGTGCTAGCTCGAGTGCTTCCTTGTTCGGACTTTGGAACGACTTGCTAGCGTGGAATTGCGCTTCCGCTTCCGTCTTTTTAATACTGCTGTGTTCGCTTGTAAACACATGTGCCACTTCTGAATACAACATGGAAGCAATGAGATATATATATATATATATATATTATATATATATAATATATGATTATATAATATATACATATTTATATATATACATACACACAGCAACGTAGGTATCATTAAGGTTGCAAAAACGTTTTGAAAAGTGTGCACAAGTCTCTTTTAAGCGTTGATTATTTGCATTAAACACGATTGAATCTATAAAAAGCTTAATACAGCACAGAAATATTTCTGAAAAACTAATATAACTTCACTACATTTGAACGTGTACTGCTCTGGCCAATTTTCAAGATCCTGCGCAGTGAACGACAGGATTGTGGGGTAGTTTGGCTCAATTCTGAGTATGCTATCGAGAATATGCTACATCCTTGAAGAAAATCTCGGGAAAATTCCTCAAAAAAAGAAGGACGCATGAAATGGGCGTCAATTTCGGAGTGGTCCTCAACATTGGAAACAGTGCTTGTCGACGTTCTATGAGACGTAAGCGTCCTTAAAAGGACGCTCGTTGAGCATGCTTCCTTGACATTGGAAACGCCGGCTGCCGGCTATGGAGGTTTAGAGAGGGCGGGTCTAGCTTCTTATTGGCTACTGAGCCAGAACAGTTGTCAAGCGATCTTTTTAATGGGCCTATCTCACAACTTCCTGGTTCGGCGTTCGATTTTTGCCTTCACCGGGGTAAGGCTAGTGACTTCAGGTCGCGTGTAGTCCATGAATATGTTGACATCGGCGCAGTCAGAAAACAAGGAGCTGTCTGTTGTGAACTCTATGCGCTCATTCCATAACAAAACAACCGTTATTGTGCATTTCCGACGAGCTTCCACTATACAGCCAAAGAAAACAGCAGTGGGGGTCAGGGGAATCAGAACGGGATGAGAAATAGAGTTAGATTTCGTGATTCAGAAGGGGAGGGTACACTGGTCTGATTAGTCGGGCATTTTCTGTTCTGCAGCGGCATGATTATATTCCGACGGGAAAGTGCTAGGCTTGAATACTGATTTCAAGGATTCAACGATCATTTATTGTCATTTCAGCCATATACACAGTATAGTCGGTGAGATGAAAGTGGCGTTTCCCCAAGCAATATAGAGGTGCAACATAGAGCGCATGAAAAAATTCTAAAAACATAGGACGTGAATCAAACTATGCTATCATGATAGCGAGTAAAGTGGACAGCGTGGAAGTTGTGGTAGTGTTGGGGAAAATAGAATATGAGAAGATAATATGATATATGGTGTCTGAGTATGCGGTGAAGGATAGTAGATGATTGTGGTAGATGTAGTGAGATGTATAAAGGAATGTGTAGTGATGTTATTTAAAAAACGATTAGTTACTGGATTGTCTGTGTTCCAGGTAGTTTGCATGGAACAGCTGACATGCAACACCATCGAGCCCTAGAAAAAAACAGATGTGTATAAGACGGGTGTCATGCTTCGAAAGAGCTGCCGCACATCCTCAGTAAACTTCGCAACTTGGGAAAACCCACCAGGAAGGGTGGCCGAAGAACGGTCCATTTTTGGCATTGAACGGCAAAAAAAATACTTCGCCGGGGAAGAATGTTTACCGCGGTGTGACGTATTTTCCGATTTTTGTGAGATAGGTGGCCTATTGACAGGTGATTAAACAAATCACACAATATTAATCAGTTATCATAAAATAAATGCACTTATTTGCAATACTTTACTCTTAAATGTCTCCTATTACTTTTTGTGTCATATTTAAACGACAATATAGCAAGCCATGTAATCTTCCTCTGATAAGTGACAAGCTATTCTAACTGGGTTTTGATTAAATTTGATAAAATAAAAGGTGTTATGTAAGCCTGTTACATCGGCATTGTGAGATTGAATGCATTTTAGGCAGTGGCTCTCGCTGGGAACTCACAAATGAAAGCATTCCATTTTACATTTAATGTTGCCATTTTCAAGACTCAAAACCATGTTGTTGGAGTGACCTTCAGTTCTGTTAAAAAACTAGATGTGTATCAATAACAATACATTAATTTAGAGGCGGCCTTTCATGGCCACCGCCAAGGTCACCTCACAGAGCATAAAATCATCATAAATCGTTGTGAAAAAGACATTGTGGAAAAACAACAAAAACAAAACAAACAAATTTCAAGACAGTGATCAGTTTAGATGTGTGCGAGTTTGAACCGCCGTGCAGTCTTTTTCGCACTCTGGACTCTGGCGTTGTCATGTCTGCTCTTGAGCATCATGTTTTATGTGAGGGGGGAGGGAGTTTCCAGAGCCTGGGTGCTGCATAGCTGATGACCGGGCGACCCATGTGCCCGAGTCGTGATGTGGGGGATACATAATAGTAGCAGCAGAGGTTTGAGGCGGTAGGGAGGGCGGAGTTTGTTGTAGTTCTTGGAGGAAGGTCGCTGTGTGTGGGGAAGTAATGGAGATAACTGGGGGCTAGGTTGTGGAGAGGCGTTTGTTAGGTGAGGAGCTATGGTTACTTTATTGGATACGGGAGTGATACTGGAAGCTCAGTGAAGTTTGGATGAGGAAGGGGTTGATGTGGTCAGATTGATTTGGTGCCGGTGATGATTTGGTGCCGGTGAGATCCGGGCGGCTGATTCTGAACTGATCTCAGTCCTGGTGATGAGTTGGTGGGGAGTCCGGTGAGGGGTGTTGCAGTAGTGCTATAGGTGATGTGACAAAAGATGAACAGGATTTCAGTGGCTGGATTGGTCGTGAATGGGCGCGGAGTCTGGGCGATGTTCGGAGGTGGAAGAAGCAGTCCGGGTGATGTTGTGAATATGGGGCGTGAATGAGAGGGTTTGTCCAGGATATGCCGAGGCTCTTGAACTTGGGGGTATGGGAATCCTCGATGAATTATGAGTAGAGCTGGGGTGGTGTTTTGATTTGGTGAGGGTTGACTTTTGGAGCGATGAGGCAGGGCCTTGCTGGGTCTTTATCCTTGAGTTTGAGTTCTGCTCATCGCTGTCGGATTGTCTTCCAGGCACCGTGATGAGTGGAGGGGTGGGAGTGGCAGCGGTGTTGGTGTTGTGGGTGGAGATGTAGACCTGTGTGGTTCCGTCAGCGTAGGCAATGAAATGGTGACCCATGGTGACGGAGGAGTGTGCCCCAGCGGGGAGAGCAGTGGTTGTAACAGGAAGTGAACCTAAGACTTGGCCCCCTGGGGGGACTACCCAGTGGGAGAACTACCTGAAACACCCAGACGTGTGGTTGCTAGTGAACAAATTGTTTGTGGACACGGTAAGGTAGGATGTGAAGCAGGAGAGTGGCAGCACCAGTGACCGCAAAGCCAGCCAGGCGGTCCAGGAGGCAGAGGGTGGGAGATGGTGTTGCATGCTGCGCTGAGATCGAGAGGAGAGATGGTGGTAATCCAGAGTCGGCGTGCCACGGAGGAGGTCATTGGTGATTTGATAGGGGCTGGTTTCAGTGCCTGTGGGTTTTTGGACCGGGAAGCCCAGGATTGGAAGCGGTTCGTGGGAGATTGTTTGTGTTAAGGGTGGACTGGTAGTGTGATTGCCGCAACCACGCCTTTCAAGGTGGTTTGGAGATGAAAGGGAGATTGGAGGATGAGCCGGTATGGCTAATGTGTGCATTTGGGTCAGCACCAGGTTTTTTCGAGGATGGGAGTGATGGGCAGGCCAGCTTGAACTGGGGGTACAGTACGTAGTGAGGGAGGAGTAATTACCAGTTGGTGATCATGTGGGGAGAGATGGGACGTAGACATGCTTGACAGGGAGGTGGGAAGAGGATCTGCTGACAGGTGTGGTTTTTGGGGCTTTGCGGATGAGTTCAGAGAACAGTCTGGTTCTGGTAGCGGGGTGAAGTCAGAGAGGGAGGCGACTGAAGGTTGGCCGAGGTGCTCATCAGCCAGGGTGGGTCATGCAGAGGGGGCTGCGAGATAGATGGCTTAGTTGTTCGGTGAATGGGTGTTTCGATTTTTAGAGCTGAAGAAGTCCAGGAAACGCAGTGCATTGGGTGGTTGAAAATGTCTGGAGGGAAGGGTTTAGGAGGCTGAAGTAAGTGGTTGGACTGTTAGAAGAGGACTTCTGCTTGTTGCGCTGTGTTGCACTCAGGTTTGTTGAGTGATAGGGTTGGAGTCCGTTAGTGTGAAGGTGTGTTGGCGAGGTGAGTAGGTGGGCATTTTTTGTAGTGAATGGTAGGTGATCGCGATACATTTGGCGGTGTAGCAATGAGTTGAGGGTCTTATTGTAGAGCCGCGCCAGTCAACGCCGCGAGGTGGCTTTGAGCTGGCGCGAGAGGTGTTAGACATGGGAGCAGTGTGGGTGATGAGGACTGAGGCGGCGTTCATGTCAGGGGGGCCAGGCTGGTGAGGAAGCAGGAGAAGGCAGTTAATTGTAGTGAGTCACAGGTTCAGGTCAGGGAGGATGCTGGGGGAGGTTGGGGTAGAAGCTGTCAGGGTGGAGAGGTCTGTTGTTGATATGTTTGATGTTCTGAAGAGGAGTGCCTCGTTGTTCTGGTTTTGTGTAGTTGGGTATGAATGTCAAAAAGTAACATGATTGTGTCGGAGATGGGGAGTCAATGGACATCAATGGTTAGTGGGAGTGATGACAGTACAGCAGAATTAAACCAGAAATGTGACCTTGCTGTTATGGGTTGGAGGGTGACATGTTGCTGCATACCGAAAGACAGTTCCCAGTATTTGATGTGCAAATCATTACAAGAGTGGAGGATGAGTTGCAAGTGGATGTTGATAATCACCAAGGAGGGAATCACTGTGGCGGGACATTGGCATCATCAGATGAAGGTTAGGTGGATCGGAATTAATTGATGAAACGGCAGAGGGGTTTTTTGGTGGTGACTGTGAGATGGTGGACAATGATAGTGGTGGTTTGGGGCTGGATCTTTAAAGCTAGACAATATTCAAAGGAGGTAGTGATGGGGGTGACCTTGTGACAGTGAGTGACTTTGATGTTCATCGACGGTGGCTGGAGAGCGAGGTGCCCTGCCCCCCCCCACTCCCTCCAGCACTCTAGGGTTGTTGTGACTTTAATAAGTAATACCTGGTAGGGTGGCCATCAGTGCCTCATTGTAGATGGAGAAGTCATTTGGTTTTGCTGCCAGGGTCTCAGTGAGGCAGAGAATGTCTAGGCGCCTGGTCAACAAGTAAAAGTCATTTAGTAAAGAAGTGCCTTATATCTGAGGATCTGGTTTTCAGCAGACAGAATTATCACAGG
>OLKM01001296.1:136652-149773 GCA_900291075.1 Melanogrammus aeglefinus | reverse complement strand
AATTTTAACATATACACCTGTTTTACTCTTGAGATGTGGGATTCTTCCATTTTCATTAACTAATTGGTGTGTGAAGGTAAAGGGAAACCGACATTAGAATAGATGTATGGAACTGATAATAATCAAATGACTGTGTTTTTGATACAAATAAAAGTCAGATAGCATGATCCCTGCAGCGTCTGCACTGTTGCTAAATGAGTAGTTCGAGGCGAAGCATAGAAGCTGCACTGAAAGTGACTCTGTTCAACTCTGGGTATTCTCTCATACTGCAGCATCAATCTCTCCACTCAGAAGTGTCTCTTCCAACTTTTGCAATGTCAACAAAGTCATCCCTGGTTAATGGTTAGTGCTCATTGAGCTTGCATCTACAATATCCAGGACAAATATGAAAATAATTTATTTTTACAGTCACTCTCATCTTTCATCTTTAATCAAATCGCTTTTTGTCCTTTTCTTACTGTAAAGTCCTGCTACATTTTTGCCAGCAAACGTTGGCTAATAACGTTCATTAATAACAACTTTACCTAGCAAGAGTTTAGATGTTGAATCATATCATCAGCTTAACATCAACAACTCTAACGTTAGGCTGAAATATAAATTATCCTCCTGGATAAATAATGAACCAACTCACCATTTCCTTTTCTTTTTTTTCTTCCTCTGTGTATGTTCTGTGTGTAATGTTATTATGTTATGACCACTAGGTGGCAGTGTTTATTAATATATGAAGGCTGGTCAAATAAAGACACCTACTTAGAAATATCCAAAGTGTTTATTTATAATTAACATACTCTTACATGGTACCAGGAATGGATTCTATAAAGTCACCAGGGACTCTAAAACTTACCGGGAACCTCGACGCCAACTGGAAGACTTTTAAACATCAGCTATACCTCGCGGCTATTGGTGTGTGTCGGAGACATCTGACAAGAGAAAAATTAGCACTGTTGCGGGGACCGAAGCAATAAAGGTGTATAACACGTTCACTTTTGACCCTGAAGAAGAACAAGAACAAGCTGGATGCAGTACTCAAGCAGTTTGATGAACATTGTCTTGCTTAAAAAGAATGAGACCTACGAAAGGTATGTTTTTAGATCACGAATGCAACGTGAAGGAGAGGCGTTCGAGCAGGCTTCCTCACGGACCTGTGAAGCTAAAAAGCTAGCACCTGTAATTTCAATGTATTGAAGGAGGACTCATTTGATTCTGATCAAATTGTGTCGGGGTCTGTGACAGGAAAGTCAGGGAAAAGCTGTTGGGTGAGGCTGACCTGAACCTAGAGAAGGCAGTGAAATATGCCAGGCGAGGGAGTTAGTGCAGGCAGCATGCCGAAACGTTTGATGTTGCTGACAAAAGACTAGCTCAGCAGCCCACTCAAATGCATGGTGACGTAGACGCAATTTCTTTCAAAGGAAGTGCACGGGAAGGACCCGAGATAGAGACACTATAGCGCAAAGAAGGAACCAAGAGGAGCAGTGGACAAAGAATTCAGAGAAAAAGGAATTACCCAGCAAACGATATGGAGGGCCAGCACAAGGCCAGACAATGCCCAGCATTTGAAAAAACTGCTCCAGGTGTCATGGACAAAAATCACTATGCAGAATGTGTCCTTTCAAGGGAGAAGGAACGAAAAGTCCACATAGTGAATGGAAACAGATGACAGTGATTCGCAGAGTTATCCAGAGTTTGTGTAACATGGTTACTGAGGGGGCAGTGAAATAGAGGAGACTGGACAGCCAGTCAATGCAGAAGAGACTGTGCGGCCAGTCAATGCAGTGCAAACAGATAAATGGGTGGCACCCACTGTTAGTTTAATGGACAGTGTGTGTGTTAGACTGATCAGCCAACCTGATCAGTTTAAAGACATTAAAGCACTTAAAGAGGAAGCCAAAAATACAGAAACGCACTGTCCCACTGAAACATATAATGGACAGCCAATTGAAACCAAGGGGGTGGCCGGCTTAAAATGTGTGTGAAAGGCAAGACACAAAACCTCATGTTTGTAGTGGTTCCTGATGACCACGAATCGTTGCTCGGAGACAGAGCATGTGAGGACCTGGAGCTGGTCAAGAGGGTCTACCAGCTCAACAGTGAAAAGGTGTCAGACAACGACACAGCGGCAGCGAAACTCCAAAAAGGGTGGACAAAAGGCACACTCCCACAATACTATTTCATCAGGGCAGAACTGAGTGTGGCAAACGGCCTACTGCTGAGACAAAATAGGATCATCATCCCAGCATCTATGCGAAAAGATATGCTCAGCAGAATACACGAGGGGCACCTTGGCATAGAAAAATGCAGAGCAAGAGCACGGGAAGCGGTCTACTGGCCAGGTATAAACAGAGACGTTGAGACACTGATTAGTAAGTGTGATACATGCCAAAGACACAGATACAAACAAGCCAAAGAGCCAATGTTGATCCCAGAAATGCCGACTGAGCCATGGCAAAAAGTTGGAAACAGTCTCTTTCATGTAAATGGAAAGGACTTTCTCTTAGTGATTGATTATCACTCAAACTATCCTGAAGTAGCACAACTGAAACAGCACATCTGCCAGTGCTGTTAATAACTCGCATGAAAAACATCTTTTGGCAGACTGACATCCCCGAGATTCCCAGATATCAAAAGTGAAAATGGCCCACAGTACAGCAGCCAAGAGTTTCAAATGTTTGCAGAGGAGTATGGGTTCCAACACACCGAGCCCTCTCTATCCAAAGGCAAATGGTACGGCAGAGAAAGGAGTGGAAATCGTTAAAAGACTTCTAAAAAAGGCTGCAGAGACAAAATCAGACCCTTACCATGCACTGTTGACCTATCGGTCTTCTCCTCTGGGATGTGGAGCATCACCCTCAGAGCTCCTCATGAACCGAAAACTGCGCAACACATTACCACACATGCCAAGACAGAAGAAAAACAGAGTAATCAACTTTGAGTAATCAACACTGCCACCTAGTGGTCATAACATATAACATATACAGAACATACATATCGTTACACCCTGGAGAAAGAAATCATTTAAACTACGCTGCTGCTGTCTGTTCATCTTAATGGCTCTAACCTGTCGCTAGCTGCAGACACCCGCATCTCAAACAGTCTGACGCCTGATTTTCACCGGGGACGTACGCGACGCGGAACGGCTGCGAACTATGCCCTGCGTCAATCGTCTTCACGCGCAATCAAGAGATCACGCGATATTCCTACACCCTTGCGTATCACCTTCATTAGGCCGTAAAAAACGCAGTAAAATGTAGAAAAACGAATACCCGTTATGCGCAAAAATGCTGCGCTTTTTACGTCGCAATGAAGGCTTTCAAGAGCGCACGTAAAAAACGCAGTTTTCAGCATCAAACCACGCGTAAAATACGCGTGTTTGTGCACATCACAACGCGCGTAAAATACAGCGTCTCTCTAGTATGCTAATGATCTCCGCCCTTCTTTTCTCTCAGCCAATGCATTTGAAGTGTTTGCGCCCAATCGCTGAACAAGACAAGCAGACCAAATCAGTTCAGCACAGATCTGCTTTGAGGATTTCTCCTCTCATTTGTTGTTAGTTGCAGCGTTATAGTAAATCCAGTTACACTGTTGTGGTCACCGTGGCCCAATTGATAGTGATGCTTGCTCTGTAGGCAAGAAGTTGTCGGATCGAATACATCTATTGTCAGATTTTTGCTTTTGGTCACGATGGTCCCGCTGTTACGATCGCAATGCTTTATAGTCAGCAAGCCAGACCTCCTGCGTTATAAATTCCAAATTCAGTGCCTTTTTAGTCAGCCATCCAGATCATCTTGGTGTCTTGTTACACGCTTTATAAGTTAATTATATTTACATTATTATAGCCATGGAGCCTTTATTTTCGTGGAGTTATTGTTACATCCTCTCTTGTTCAATCGATATAAATACACAGTGGAAAGGAGTGAGAGGGAGCCATAGAGAGAGACAGTGATGAACTGGGGAGCCAAGTAGCCTAACTGATGGGCCAAAAGGCCAACAGCAGAGTAGCCTACAAAAAGAATAGACTAATATGAATGCTTAGTACACACAGGTTTCTGCCTTCTTGTTCACTAACACAGCATAGTCAGTGGTTTTATAGCCAAACAAATAAATCACAATATAGCAACGTGCATGATAGATTAAAAATAAATTTCTAAGTGTCCATGTAATGGGTGGGAGGCTGGGAGCTCTACCCACTGTAGGCCTATAGTATTCCCTTTCAATTCTCTTGGACTAAACCAGTTAAAATCAATGAGTAGAATTATAAACAATGAGTAGAATTAAACAAGAAAAACAAACATGAATGGAAGAGGAATTTAGTTAATTTATGGGATATTTCCCCTAAATCCTAACCTAGCCTACGACAAACTAAGCTAGGCAACCTTGGTCACAAAGGAGATATGATTTGTGCTGAACTGATTTGGCACTGAATTTGGAACTTATAACACAGGAGGTCTGGCTTGCTGACTAAAAAGCTTTGCGATCGTAAAAGCGTAACCATAAAAACAAAAGCACAAATCTGACAATAAATAGATTCGATCCAACAGCCTCTTGCCTATAAATCAGGCTTCACTGATTGGGCCACGGTGACCTCACCGTTGTAACTGGATTTACTAATATGACGCTGCAACTAACAACAAATGAGAGGAGAAATCCTCAAAGCGGATCTCTGCTGAACTGATTTTGTCTGCTTGTCTTGTTCAGCGATTGGGCGCAAACACTTCAAATGCATTGGCTGAGAGAAAAGAAGGGCGGAGATCATTAGCATACTAGCGAGACGCTGTATTCTACGCGTTGTGATGTGCACAAACGTGCGTATTTTACGCGCGTTCTGAATGCTGAAAACTATGGCAAGCCGAGTGTGCCACAATTCGACTTCAATTAAACGCGTTCTGAAACGCCAGCACGCGTGCCCAGAACGCGTTTTGGTTTTCCAGAACGCGTTCCGGCGTTTCAGCGCGCGCGTTCCGGCGTTTCAGCGCGCGCGTTCCGGCGTTTCAGCGCGCGCGTTCCGGCGTTTCAGCGCGCGCGTTTCTGGCATTTCAGCGCGCGCGCCAAGGAACGCATATTAGCATATTAACAGCACGCGTGCTGTTAATATGCTAATGCACTCCTGCCCTTAATTTTCTCAGCCAATAGATTTGAGCCGGTTTTCACCCAATCATATGCTAGGGCAAACACACCAGACAACATCAGTCGAGACCAGAGCTCTTCTTTCGCGAATCTTTTCTGTTGTGTCGTTCTTAAAGTCGAAAGATGTTAAGATGTTTCAAATTAGGTGGTTATGTGGAGGTGGTGAACACTACAAGTACATACACTTTGACTATACACTATCTAAGCTACTTGACCGAACATTTGTGTATGGTAAGTGCCGTGGCAACTATGATAACATAATTATCATAACATAATTATATTAATTATTATGTTAACTATGATAACATAATAATTATAATTATTATAATTATTATATAACATAATTATAATCATATCAAAAAAAGAAAAAAAGCAGCCGGGTGGGTGTTCATGTGATCGGCGATAGTGTAGGTCTATTACAGAACAGTTAGTGGCGTTCAGAGCGCAGAATCTAGGTCTACTGTAGGCTACTGAGGAAAATCACACAACACAACGTAGGCCTACACATTAGGCCTACTTCTATTTAGTAACAATATTTATTAATTTAGGCTATTTGGCTGCTCCAACTCAAGTCAGCCCAGCCTGGCGACAGTTAAGTTTCGGTTTTCAACTCCGCATTTTCTGAGACAGCAGAACATTAATTTTTGAATAATGTCTGTGTTAACAAACCAATCAATTCAATGAAGTAAAAAATCATTAACAGAGAAGACATCAGGTTACTTGCCAGAAACATCTCCTAACTTTAATTCTCATGTAATTATCATTCTCATAGGAATTATTATATCATTATTCAAATATTAGCCATGTGCTGCGCGTTTCCCCTGATTGGCCAGGTAAGCCTCGGCTTTTTTTATGATAAGCCACGGCCCTCAATTGATCGGGCACACAACAGCTCACAGTGACCCGTCCTGTTTTGTCGATTGTGTTTTTTATATGCGTGGCTCTATGTGTCCTGTTCTGTTCAACCTATCAATCAATTTATGTCAGAGTGTTAGAGGAAAAAATAAGACAATTTCACTTGACCCATTTCTTTGTAGGCTATTTAATAATAGGCTATCAAACGACGGAGACATGCTTTCCATGATGCTTTGTCTGGATGTGTGTGTGTGTGTGTGTGTGTGTGTGTGTGTGTGTGTGTGTGTGTGTGTGTGTGTGTGTGTGTGTGTGTGTGTGTGTGTGTGTGGTGTGTGTGTGTGTGTGTGTGTGCGCGCGTGTGTGTGTGTGTGCATGTAACTATCCGATCCGTAGATCGTAGTAAGAAATCAAATAAAACAAATAAAAGTTCATTGGATCAATTGAAGAAAGAGCATGAGCTCTTGTGGACGGAGAGAGAAAGCGGCACAAACAAAAACAATGTGCGCGCATTAACCAGTTATTATGTCCCTTGGCTTTAGTGAAAACAACGTCACACAAATAGGCCTACTCTGTTTTCCAATACAACAATCCAATACCCCCCGCACCACTACTTCCAACGTCCCTGCACATAGCCAAGAACAAGATAATAGATGGGTAGGTACAATAAACATCAAGACATACCATTCTAAAAAGAACAGATGAAGCAGCTACCCTTGTTTCCTTCGCGGTTTGCCTACAGAGCAGCCCACCTGCATTTAGTATATCCGTGAATTGTTACAATTTCTCAGAATCAAAGGCGAAAGTAGAAACGGGTGGCCAAAAGCTGTCGTATTGTTAGTTATCATCACAGACAATTTTAAGTAGAAACGGGTGGCCAAAAGCTGTCACATTGTTAGTTATCGCAGACAATTTCAATATAACACTATAACAATCAATGTTCTGTACGGTGCTCCTTCAGGGACGTTAGGGAGAACGCTGCCGGACAGAACCTTAGTTTGGAAGTCGTGCTCAGTGACACGACAAATACTTCCAATTGAGATACATGAGCTTGAAAATTGTGCTTCTGGACACGAAAATTTTGAAAATAGGCTACGTGATCACGAAAAATAGATTAAATAACGTGAGTGTCACGAATTTTCGTGAGACCGGGTTGTTATGTAATGTGACAGGAGCGGGATGGAAGTCTTCCTAAAGGGCTTGGTCTCCTACCAATACCAGTTGGTTACCAATAGTATCAGTTGTAGTAGTAGCCTATCTATCTCCTCACCTCCCTATATTATATATATATATATATATATATATATATATATATATATATATATATATATATATATATATATATATATATATATATATATATATATAGTTTTTTCTATCTGTCTCATTCCAACTGATGAAGTGAATTATACCTCGTCTTATAGGCTACGACCACGTACAGGCTAAAACCTGCAACTGCATGTTAATACTTCAGACGGACTTATTTACTTCTAATGGAATTTTTAACTCTAACTTCTGAACTCTTTTATTGTTTTTATTGTACTCAGAAGACGAATAAGCTGACTCATGTAATGCTGTAATAAATAAATGTAATAAACGATACGCCATAAATGAAAGTTAGTTTTTAATTATGTTTATTATAGTTGCCACGGCACTTACCATACACAATGTTCGGTCAAGTAGCTTAGATAGTGTTATAGTCAAAGTGTATGTACTTGTAGTGTTCACCACCTCCACATAACCACCTAATTTGAAACATCTTAACATCTTTCGACTTTAAGAACGACACAACAGAAAAGATTCGCGAAAGAAGAGCTCTCTGGTCTCGACTGATGTTGTCTGTGTGTGTTTGCCCTAGCATATGATTTGGGTGAAAACGGCTCAAATCTATTGGCTGAGAAAATTGAGGGCAGGAGTGCATTAGCATATTAACAGCACGCGTGCTGTTAATATGCTAATATGCGTTCTTGGCGCGCGCGCTGAAATGCCAGAACGCGCGCGCGCTGAAACGCCGGAACGCGTTCTGGGCGCGCGCGCTGAAACGCCGGAACGCGCGCGCTGAAACGCCGGAACGCGCGCGCTGAAACGCCGGAACGCGTTCTGGAAAACCAAAACGCGTTCTGGGCACGCGTGCTGGCGTTTCAGAACGCGTTTAATTGAAGTCGAATTGTGGCACACTCCGCTTGCCATAGAAAACGGCGTTTTTTACGCACGCTCTTGAAAGGCTCCATTGCGGCGTAAAAAGCGGCGCATTTTTGCGCATAAAGTTTACGGCGTTTTTTTTTTACATTTTACGGCCTAATGAAGGTGATACGTGAATGATGGCGTTTTCTGGCGGGGTTGGCTTGCCATACAAAAGGGCGTTTTTTTTTACGCGCGTCTTGAAAGGCCCCTTTGCGGCGTAAAAAGCGGCGCATTTCTGCGCATAACGGTGTTTAATACGCAGTTTTTCTACATTTAACGGCCTAATGAAGGTGCTACGTGACTAAATGATGGCGTTTTCTGGCGGGGTTGGCTTGCCATATTGTAGTTCTAAAAACGCGCGCTAAACGGTGGGGCGAATCCCTCAGACCCCCACCCCCCCAGAGCGACGCGCCCGGGGTGCGCACTGCGATCCTCCGTCACACGAAGCTCCGTACCATCACGGATGTATCAGGGTCTGCACGGATCGTAGAGATGCGATGGCCGTGAGCGCGTCGATGCGTCGTGCGTCTTTAGTGTACAACATGAATCCGTGGGTAATGTGTCGGTCTGTCGCAGTGCAAACGAAGGAACTGCAGCGCTGAGTACTGAAAGCACGAATGCTGCCCGTTGCCAATAGGGACTTTATAAGGAGGTCGAGAAGCAAGACTCGGATGGGGCCGTCTTCTCCACACGGATCATTATTTAACTGATCGTTTGCTGCCCCTTTTGTGGGTCTGCCTCGTTCCTTGCAGCCCGGTGATCGTCGTTTGATTTGGGACTACGCTATGGATGAAGGAGGAGGCACGGAGAAGCGGGAGCCGGAGGAGGCTGTCGGCGGTGTGGAGAACGAGGCTGAAAGCATACCGGTGCAGGAGAAAACGAGCGCGATCGACACACTGAATCTACTGGACACGTGTCCGTCTTGCCATTTAAACTTTCAGAGCCGGGAGCCTAAACTTCTTCCGTGCCTACACTCTTTTTGTAAAAAATGTCTACCTCCACCCTCGAGGAATCTAGCTGTTGCCGAGCCACAGACCATCCAGGTGGACAATCCTGCCAACAAACCACGTGAGTGAGCCTGCTTGTTTACAAACAATTTTCTTGCAAGGACTCTGATGTTATGAGTATTTGGAAAACGATTGGTTTATGAATGAAGACGGCAACAAACGCATATAGCCGACATACACACAGCCTTCACGATCCTAGCTAGGCTGAACCTTGCATTGATGTGTAATTGATTGATTGCATATTGATTGGATGCGTCTTCCCCGCGCTTCCTTCAGTGAACGTGATCCGCTGTCCAGTATGCAGGCAAGAATGCATGGAAGCGGACGTCATGGAGAACCTGTTTGTCAATGATGCGTTTGAAGCGCCCAGCAGTACCATGGGAAGATGTGTCCAGGTAAACTACAAATCACATGCACTCCAGTAGGTAGGATTTATTTCTGTCATCATAAATCGGTATTATTGGGAAATAATAGGTCTGATGTATAAAGTGGATAACACGCTGAAGCTACTCTCAGTAATTAAAAGTTAAATGTTTAAAAACGAAATTTTGCCTTTCAGTTAGATCTAACACAATCAGGCAGGCTTCTAGGTCTCCTGAAGATTTGCTCCCACAGCAATGTGGTTTCAATTTGTGCCCTCAAAATAGGGACACACTCACAAAAAGCTTAAGGACCACTGATGTTTCCTTCTCTATTCAAGATGTTAAAAAGCACTATGAATCATTAAAACAAATAGCTGAGCCATCAGCGGTGTTCTGGTGACTATAAGCAGCCTTTACTGCCAAGCCATTGGTCACTAAGGATTAATCAACTTCATAAATCGCTGGGCCATTATCTTTTTTTTCTTTTGATTATGTGCAGCCTCACGTTTTGCTCATGAGCATTCGGCCATGAAGAAATATCACTCCACCTCATGAATAGCTGTATATTCAGCGGATTGATGTTGACTTCAAGCAGATTCTTATGGCATGTCTGTTGTCCGAGAATATACTTGACCTGGTTTGCGGTGGATAATAAACAAATAATAATCAAATTGTTCTAAGCACCATTTGATTCTCATGTATTCGGCAGCGGCATCGTGGTAAATATTGTGTACTTCCACTGTCCCCACTTTTGGCAGCATGTAAATCAACCTCTTTGCATCCTACTTTGTGTACAACCCTTAGAAAGGCAGATATTCAAGGGTAGTGGATAACCTTCTGTTTCATGTGATAGGCTACCTATTTACATGTCTTTAAGGAGCAGGGACGAGTTGTTTCTTGAGCAAGGCCTTCTTGCACAGAACAGGACCAACAGGTAGACCCACAAGGCTAGTATTTGAGCGACCTAACCAGTACTGTGTATATCCCTCCTGCAGCTGTGCATGACATGCGAGGACAACACTGAGGCGGCGGGCTTCTGCGTGGACTGTGTGGAGTACCTGTGCACCACGTGTGTGGAGGCCCACCAGAGAGTCAAGTTCACCAAAGACCACGCCATACGCCACAAGGTGGACGGGACCAGAGGTACTGGAGCCACGCTACCGCCGCCATGGCAACGGAGGAATGCATTTTCTAGATATTTAGTTGGGGCCCACATTGACCTGACCTCTCGCATCAATGTGAGAGGTCACATTTCATCTGGGAGTCAAACACCCAGGGACTACATGCCCTTCCCCCTCCTAACAGTCTAGACCTAATGCAAATCATTGGTTTGCACTGAACTTCCCCATCTTCATCTAAACCGAATCATTGCTTATGACTAAACTTCACCATCTTGAACTAAACATGGAAACCTAATAGTTTGCCTTGTTGTTGTGCATTAATCAGTAAGGGACAATAATTGTTTGAACCCATTTGACATTGTATATTGGTCAATTATGGATAGCTTCGATAAGCATGTACTTTCAATAATGTCGTCCTATACGGTCTGAAATGTTGATATGCCTTTTACAGAATTTACAATTAATATGGCTATGTCCTGTGAGTATCCTGTTCAGTTTTATTTTAAGTGTCGCCAACGTCCGTCGGACGTCGTGTTCTGAAACGGCTGTGGTTCCTTCCAGAGGTAGACGGGCTATCGGCCCCTCAGAGGCCCGTCTTCTGCGATGTCCACAAGAAGGAACCTCTGAAGCTCTTCTGTGAGACATGTGACCTGCTCACCTGCCGTGACTGTCAGCTGCTCAAGCACAAGGACCACAGGTAACGCCCGACAGGTGGAACGCACTGCATGCTGGGTAGACCTTGGCCCTTCTCGTGCCTTCTGTTGTGTTTTGATTAGTTTTGTGTTTTGGTCCGAGTTTTAAGTATATAGTCTTGAAGGGCTGAGTCCGAATATTCGAATATTGGGCTATTTCTTTGGGAAGTAGGTATTCATATCTCAATTTAAAGCCTATGCATATTTGCGTATTGCAGGTAAGAGGGTTATGTTACTTTTGTCTGAATAAGCAGGGATAACATAATTATATGGACGGGCACTTTAGGAACTTTCAATGTTCTCAGTAAAATATACAAAGGATATACAGCAAATAGACTTGGACTCAGCCTTTCCCTCGATGTTCCCGGTGTTTGTTCAGTTATCAGTTCCTGGACGATGCCTATAGCAACCACAAGCAACACATGGAGAGCATGACGCGGAAGCTGAAAGAGAAGAAGAAAGTCATCGATGAGGTTTCCCATTCAATCAACAGCGGGTATGGATCGGGCAAATGAAAACTGATCAATCTGACCATTGATCACATGTTTATTTTTTATTTTCCCTTTTGTTTGATTGTCTGTACAGTCTGTATGTATTCCTTTCTTATTTGTAAAGTGTCTTTGAGTATTTAGAAAAGCGCTATAGAATAGAAAACTGATTATTATTATTATTATTATTATTTTGTGTCTGTAACCGGGACAACAAGCACATCGCTATGGTATTAGCATTCAGCAACTAGCATTCTCTCCTGTACCTCAAGCTGGGGTAGAAGTTAATGTTCAACCCCTTTTTAATATTAGGGGTTAAATCTACAAGCGCATGACACGTAAACCATTAAGCATGAAACCCATTAAATATGTTCAAACATGTGGCAATATTTATTCACAGACTACACCAAGTGAGTAAAAACCGCCACTCTGTCCGCAATGAGATCAAGAAGTCAATCTGCGCCCTGATTGTTGAGATTAACAAGAAGGGCAAGGTGCTGGTGAACCAACTGGAGGTAAGAACACACTCCTGATATCCATTTGTAGCCTGTTGGATAACACACTGTCCTTCACCCTTCCTGATTAGAAAAGAAAATGAACAATATTTTTTTCCCCCAAATGGGTAATTTGTCCTGTGAGGGTCTTGATAATGCCGGCCAAAGCATAAAACAATTATGTAAACACACAAACAGAAAACCACATAAACATTCCCTATAACAGCCCCACACAACAAACATCCACCGTACGAAACACAGGAATACATACCAGACCCTCAACGTCTTGGCTCTCTGACTCCTAAACAGGCTTCTGGGTTTCTGTGTTCACCGTTAAAGGGGCGCAATCCATCAGCCTCGGCTGTGTTCCCACAGCCAATACATCACGGGCCCCCTAACCTCCACTCTCCCCCACTCCCTCCCCCCCTCCCAAGGCGGTGACGAAGAGCCACGAGAGCACGCTGAAGAAACAGCAGCAGGACATCGGCTATCTCTCCGGGCACCTGACCACGTCATAACTTCACCAGCTGGGCCACGCAGCGGAACGCGGGGACACGGCCTTCCTGTACTGCAAACCGCACTGGTGAACCCCCCCCCCCCCCGCCGACTGAATCCCTCCAACCACTGAAGCCCCCCGTCCACTGACGCGTGACCTGTCGATGTGGGCGGGGCCTTTGTCGGTCCACCCTGACAAATCCGATTCAGATCAACTTTATTGTCAGTACACCAAGTACAAAGACAACTGGGCAAAGACAATTGTGCCAAGTACAAAGACAGACGGAATGTATGGAAATAGAAGT
>OLKM01001296.1:100159-131465 GCA_900291075.1 Melanogrammus aeglefinus | reverse complement strand
TTAGTTTGTGTTTTGGTCGAGGTTTTTTAAGTATAAGGAGGTACTTGAAGGGTGAGTGCGAATAATTGTCGATCAATTAGGGCTAATTTCGTTGGAAGTGGATTCATATTAATTTTAAAGCTATGCATATTGGATATGGCGGTTAAGAGGGTTAATTGTTACTTTTGTTTGAGTAAGCAGGGATAACATAAATTAACTGACGGGACATTTTAGGAACTTTCAATGGTCTCAGTATAATATACAAAGAGGAATACAGCAAATAGACTTGGACTCAGCCTTGGTCCCTGAGTCGTATTCGGTGTTTAGTTTAGTTATCAGTTCCTGGAGATTGCCAGTAGCAACCACAAGCACACATGGAAGAATGACATGACGCGGAGCTGAAAGAGAAGAAGAAAGTCATATACGATAGAGGGTTACCCATTCATGATCAACAGCGGTATGTAAGAATGCGGACAAAATGAACAACTGATCAATCTGTAACAATGATCACATTGTTTCATTTTTTATTTTCATTTTGTTTTGATTGTTCTGTACAGTCTGTATGTTAATCTGTATGTACCTTTTCTTAATTTGTATAAAGCGGTCTTTGAGTATTTAGAAAAGCGCTATTAGAATAGAAACCTGATTATATTGATTATAATTATTATTATTTTGTGTCTGTAACCGGGACAACAAGCACATCGCTATGGTATTTAGCATTCAGCAAGCTAGCATTGCTCTCCTGTACCGGTCAAGCTGGGGTAGAAGTTAATGTTCAACCCCTTTTTAATATTAGGGGGGTTAAATCTACGAAGCGCGCATGATAACGTAAAACACTATTAAGACCATAGCAAAACCCATTAAATATGGTTCAACACATTTTGGCAATATTTTATTCACAGACTACACCAAGGTGAGGTAAAAAACGCGCACACTGTTTCCGCATGAGATTCAAGAGTCAATCTGCGCCCTGATTGTTGAGATTAAACAACGAAGAAGGCAGAGGCTTGTGAACCAACTGGAGGTATAGATACACACTCCTGATGATGCCATTTGTAGTCCTTGATGGATAACACACTGTCCTGTTACACCCTTCCTGATTAAGAAAAGAAAATAACAATATTTTTTCCCCCCAAATGGGTAATTTGTCCCTGGTGAGGGGGTCTTGAGAATGGCCGGCCAAATCATAAAACAATTATGTTAACACACACAAACAGAAAACCACATATAACATTCCCTATAACAGCCCCACACAACAAACATCCACCGTATCGTAAACACAGGAATAACATACACAGACCTCAACGTCTTTGGCTCTCTGACTCCTAAACAGGCTTCTGGGTTTCTGTGTTCACCGTTAAAGGGGCGCAATCCATCAGCCTCGGCTGTGTTCCCACAGCCAATACATCACGGGCCCCCTAACCTCCACTCTCCCCCACTCCCTCCCCCCCTCCCAAGGCGGTGACGAAGAGCCACGAGAGCACGCTGAAGAAACAGCAGCAGGACATCGGCTATCTCTCCCGGCACCTGGACCACGTCATTAACTTCACCAGCTGGGCCACGCAGCGGAACGGGGGCACGGCCTTCCTGTACTGCAAACGCCTGGTGAGACCCCCCCCCCCCCCCCCCCCCCCCCGCCGACCTGAATCCCTCCAACCGACTGAATCCCTCCAACCACTGAAGCCCCCCGTCCACTGACGCGTGACCTGTCGATGTGGGCGGGGCCTTTGTCGGTCCCACCCTGACAAATCCGATTCAGATTCAACTTTATTGTCAGTACACAAGTACAAAGACAACTGGGCAAAGACAATTGTGCAAGTACAAAGACAACGGAATGTATTTGGAAATAGAAGTGCAAAAGAGCAATTAAGGTGCAGTTTGAATATGAATTTTCATATAGTGCAATGCAGCAGCAAAAGTAAAGTGACCTAGTGAGGTATGATCAGCATAAGATGGGTATAATGGATAAAACCAGCATAGATGGACAGTACGATAAATATGAACAGTATGATAATAAATAATCAAGTGGATTAGATACAGAGTATATATATAGTCCAGGATGGATGTGTGCCATGTCCGGGGCAAATCATATATCCTTGGCATATACTGGCACTTAATGTGCTCGCTTATGGTATCTTGTACATCCTTGCACTTTAAAATAGTACTTAGCATTGTGTAGCGTCTTATCCTCCTAGCTATCTTTGTCGTATACAGGGAATGGGTTCACCTAACAATTCTTAGTGTTTTGGCACTTGGTTCTATGCTATCTATCCTTACTGTACCGACAGCGATATATTGTTTCTCTCTCTTCTGACAAATGTACTTATTGTAAGGCGCTTTGGATAAAGGCATCTGCTAAATGCCCTAAATGTAAATGTCTCACGGTGTTGCACAGCCAATCATCCACACTCGCTGCAGCGTGGGCGGGTTAGGGTTAAGGGGGCTAAGGGATCTGAGGATCGCTAGAAGGTTCTTGGGTCAAACCCAATTGTTGGCAGTCTGTCTGTAAGCATCCTTTGAGCAAGACTCCTAAACCCCCAAATAAATAGAAATGTTAGCTGTTTTACTCATTTGCAAAAATCGTTAAATAGTAAAAACCTGTACCTCTTCGTACTAGTGCAGTATTTAGTAGACACTAGTGAACAAAATATGATGGAAAAGATGTCCCCAGTGAAATAATTGATAGCTCTCCTTCTGTTGCAGATTCTGTTCCAGATTGGGAATCTGCTGCAGGCCAAATGCACTACCTCCTTCATACCGCAGAGCTCGGTGCGCTTCCAGTGTCGCTCCGCCTATTGGGCCTCCAACGTGGATCTGGGTGAGAGCAGACAAACAGTGTTGAGAAACCCTGAAATCACATCCATAAATGCATACGAAATAGCAGTTTAATGTAATTTTAATGTAATTTTAATATGTAGTGTGACATATAACGATGATATAAGCTGTAAAAATGCCACGATAATGTTTCTAATGATAGTTGTTTGTCGTGGGGCCAACTCATCGGCAGCAGCTTCCGACATCCCAGTGAGCATCCTGCTAGCATAACCGTGTTTTTGTTGTACTAACTGTTAGTAATAAGTTAGCATTAGGTTAGCATTAGCTGCGCTCAAGAGTGTCAGCCCTACTTGTTATTCACAGCGCGCTGCACTTTTCTCCCTCGCCCTCAGGCACTTTGGTGGTGGAGAATATTCCGGGAAAGCCACTGGGGAGCTCCCGGGGCAGCCCTGCTCCACGGCTCCCCCATCCTGGCCCCGGGCCCCCGGGCTCGCCCGCTGGCACGGCCCTGGAGCCTCGCCTGGCGTCCCATCACACACTGGCTCAGCTGCAGATGCAGGTGGACAAGCTCAACCCGCAGCCTCACTGGCAGAGCCCCCCCGCCGCCGCCGCCCCCCCGCCGCCACCACCACACTCCCAGCCGTGGTCCTGGTACCAGAGTGTTCGTCTGCCCAGGTCCTCCCCCGTGCCCCCCCAGGGAGGGCCCCCACCACAGGGCGGGGGGCGGCCCCGGATGTCCCCCCAGCCGGCCAGCCACCGCTACATGGGGGCCCCTGCCCACCGTGCCAGCCCCACCAACGGCTCCACTGGATACCCCACCCAGGTGTGTGTGTGTGTGTGTGTGTGTGGGGGGGTTTCAGTTTTTGTGTGTGTTTATCTTTGTGTGTGTGTTTTCAGTTTTTGCTGTGTTTATCTTTGTGTGTGTGTGTGTGTGTGTGTATCTGTCTCTCTGATCGTCTCCTGCTTTGATATGCATGCGGGTGCAGGCCTGCCAGTTGAGGGTTTGATTGACAGCTCCTCCTAACAAGCCCTGGCAGCAGACCTATCCGTCCCAAATGGAGCTGACAGCCTTCACATCCAGAGCAACTCGTGCTCTTTTCCGTCAAGAAGGATTTGAATTAGAGTCATTCTCAACACCGCGACTAAGCTAACCCTAAAGCTAAAGCTAGCGTTTGGCTAAAAGCTAGCGTTTGGCTAAAGCTAGCGTTTGGCTAACGCGCAACACTGGGTTGCGTAATGCGGCGTCTGATATGTCTAGTGCGCTGAGATGTTTAGTCTAGCTTGCCGCTCACCCAGAACGGTTTTATAGGGAACATAAAATACAATTGGTACATCCAATGAAAACAGACCTTTATTCCACTTGAACCACTAAAAGGCTTAAGCGGAATATTGCCCGACCAATCACAAATGCGTACTATCGTACTATAGCGTTTATTTTTGATTTCCAAGGGCTGTTATAAGCGAGGAGCCAAAAGCTCTATGGACCTAATTGGATAGACTCTACGACCAATCAGAGCGACGAAACGCGTGACTCAGCGTTGAACGACTGTTGGTCATTTGTGTTGATTTGGCTGGACCAGCCTTTACAGAAATAGGTAAACAGAGAAGCTGCAGACTTTCTGGAGTAAAGGTACTATAACGTTTACATTTCTTTTTGGATTTTACTTTCTTTTTTTTGTTTACTCCACTTAGATCATTGAACTCCTGACTGAAAATAATTCATGTGCTGTTTATTCAGAAAAAACAAAGCTCCCCATTAACTGTTTACGAGCCAGTCTTGGCCTCTCCAATACGGTGGCTATGTTGACGTACGGTCCAAAGGCCAAGGGGGAGTCTATGGATATTTGTCTATGGTCTGACCTGGGCAAGGTCACCTGGAAGTCGGTCTGGACAGCAAGGGGGCCAGACCACCATCAGCCAGAGCAACGAAAACATGGGCTTGCAGATTTGTGTGGTTCCCAGGCTACAAACACTAGGTTAAGCTAGAAGCTATCAACCTCTTCACTTTTATATCTGTTTTCACTGAACACAGCTGGCCTATTTATGTTTGTGCATTATAGACATAATATATCTCAGAGGTGGTCCAAATAACTGTGTTTTTTAAGGCTGAGTGGCGCCAGGCAGCTTTGCAAGTTATATGCTGAAGACCATATATTGTAAGAAAGAGAAATGTTTTTGCTTACACTTTATTTAGATTTTTCTCTTTCACTGAACTTGCAGGTGCGAGGTTTTGAACAAGACCAAACAGGAAACCCTTCAGAAGCAGAGTTGTCAAGCATACACTGTCTGCAATTCGAGTGTGCTGTTTACAATTCTTTAGAGGTTGCCCTGCTCCGGTTAAGGAGTTCTGGAGTGTTGAACCATGTGACCAGAGTCACTGTGACATCTCACTGATTGATTGGTCTCTCTCTCTCTCTCTCTCTCTCTCTCTCTCTCTCTCTCTCTCTCTCTCTCTCTCTCTCTCTCTCTCTCTCTCTCTGTCTCTCTGTCTCTCTCTCTCTCTCTCTCTCTCTCTCTCTCTCTCTCTCTCTCTCTCTCTCTCTCTCTCTCTCTCTCTCTCTCTCTCTCTCTCTCTCTCTCTCTCTCTCTCTCTCTCTCTCTCTCTCTCTCTCTCTCTCTCTCTCTCTCTCTCTCTCTCTCTCTCTCTCTCTCTCTCTCTCTCTCTCTCTCTCTCTCTCTCTCTCTCTCTCTCTCTCTCTAGCCTCCAAGGGGGATGGTGAGCAGCTCAACCTTCCAGGCCAAAGCCACAGATGTGTTTTCCTCTTCACCTTTTTATACCCAGCATGCATCACTGCCCACTAATGTATCTCCTCTCTCCAGACAGCTGGCAAGTGTCTCAGATCTTTATCCAAGGGCTCGGAAATTAAATGATCAATGAAACAAAATATGCAGAGATTGCCTTGGAGTGCAATCAAACATTAATGGCGTAAGCATCAATATATTGCTGCATAATCACCAGTATGTTACTGCAGCCTACAATATGCCGGTCATGCAGCGATTCTTCAGGGTGATTATTGCAATGATCTGCTCAAAATAAATCTGATTATATTGCCTTATAATTGGTACTTATCTTTGGGTTTAGCAACCAATAGCACAGAAAATGTGCAATTACAAAGAGAAATTTATTTCAAGTTGAATAATTTTTGTTGCCAAGAGACTTAATGGACTTATTTCACACTAATAATCATATCTAATGGAATTGTTATCGCAATGTTCAAAATGTTGATGAATCTTTACATCATCGTTTTATTAAAGATGGTTTTGTAATGAAGCAGACTCATGGTGACTCTTTATGTCCTATCCAGATGGACCCCACGTATCTGAACAAGAGGGATGATCCGGTCCAGATGCTCAGATCAAAATACCCACAGGGTCTGCTGCCCCCTCAGGCTGTCCCAACTGGTATGACGGCAGTATTATTTCATGTTTGTTCCGGAAACTACTTTCCCTCTACTTATGTCTACCTTACATTAGTACTTAATCTGCTGCTATAACATTGTACTTCAATCCAATGAATAAAGTGCATCTCTTCATTACTTATCACTAATGTATGAATTTAGCATATCCTAGTTTATTATGTCATATTTTATGCAAAATGTGTTTAATTAATCTTGGCTTGAGCTTATTTTATCTCATTAAATATATATTCTATCTCTCAGTAAATGGACAGAGGAATTCCGAAGGGTACCCAGCAGTATCCCAAGACGACAAATCAGGGTAGGTTAATAATGCACACTCACTCACTCACTCACTCACTCACTCACTCACTCACTCACTCACTCACTCACTCACTCACTCACTCACTCACTCACTCACTCACTCACTCACTCACTCACTCACTCACTCACTCACTCACTCACTCACTCACACATACGCATACTCACAAATATGCATGCTTACTCAATCACTCACTCACTCAGCTGTAAGCCATTATGTACGACAATACTCACACTCAACTGCACTGCAGAAATGTATTGATGTATCCCGATGCAATGAATACCCGGCCTTTTCCACGTAGTGATTTAAGTGTTAAAACAAACCTAACCAGGGCTTAGGATTCAAAGTCTCTTTCAAGGGGCCCCATCTTTAAAATGTATTCACTCATGTCAATGAGTAAATCACTTATCCTAAAAGGCATCCAAAGGGCATATTCAAATGATGTTGTATATACGTCCCCTGCATGCTAGTGTGAGTTCTCTGGAAGGTGACTGGCTGTTTGTCTCGATGCCCCAGGCTGGTGACCTGGAGGTCTTCAGAGATTCAGCCGGCTGAGGGACCAGAGGCCTGGGCCTCCAAGAGGAGACGGAGGCTCTCTCCAGGACCACTCCTCTCCATCAAGGACGAGCCGGAGGACCCCAGCAGCTTTGTAAGGGACACAACGTGGTTTAGTGGCTCGGGGGATCTTGGTTCGATTCCCAGTGTTGACGGTATGACAGTTCAGCCTTGTGGTGTGCTCGAGCGAGAATCTCCCAACTGCTCCTTCAGGACCTGTGTCTGAATTCATGAGGAGTTGCTTTAGATGGAAGAATCTGCTACATGACTAAATACTATTTAAGAAATCAGCCTTGAGAGGCCGCGGTTTACAGTGATTCTTAGGCAGCTAGGGGGTGTTTTTAGACATGACCCAGACAGAGCCCCTGAAACACTTACTCTACCCGAGTAAGATTTCACAGCATCAACAAACAGCAGTGTAAAATACGATCATTTATGGAAAACAAATCATCATTCTTCCACCAAGCAATAAAGTTCCTCAAGACAGCAAAATGTTTTTGCCAAGCAACACAGGCTAGCATAGTTTGAGATTGTTTTATAAAGGCTCGAGCCAATCCGAATCGAGGACCAAAAGTATTCGGTTTCATTGTATTAAACAACAAACATGCCGTGAACTGTTCTTCTCAATCGCAACCCTACAGGGACATTATTGCAGAGTACCTTGTAATAACGATGAGGACCAGATCTCATGGCTTGAGTCGATGTATTTCTTTCAAATAAATTGACGACTCTGTGTGGAAATAGCCCATCGTAGTTGATAGCCAAGTAGAGTTTAGCAGCAACTACCGTACATAGTCCGCAATTATCTTAATGTGCAAAATAAATTAAACAAGCAACGGATGTACACTAGCCTCTTATGCTAACTATGGCTCACTTATAGTTGATTAGTATGCAATGTCCCTGAAATAAACCAATAAATAGTCATATCCACATTAACACATTTTAGTTAAGATGCTAAAAGGTTTTTTGAATGCAAGTATGTACATCAAGTTATAAAGAAACAAAAAAAAGCCTGATATTTGTTTAGAGCCTATTGTCATGTTGCAGCAATAATACTTATATTATCTACTTCCTACCCTTTGTCCCGTCACCTCATCCGCAGTTCGCTGTTCATCTCCAATCCACCAAGCAGCAGTTGCACCCGACCCAACGAACCAGCCTGCCTGACAGTACAGCCGACCGTACCCAGGCCAGCGCGGGGGCCGCTGGGCCGTGGGGCTGCACCACCCCTCCTGGGGGCACCGGCCAGAGCCACCGGCCCCTACCCCTGAGGAGCCCGGAGTGGGGGGAGGAGACGCGAGGCGACTGGCGCCGGGCGTCACCCAGTGAACACTGGTGCGCCGTGTGTCGCGGCGGCGGGGAGCTGCTCTGCTGTGATAAGTGTCCCAAAGTGTTCCACCTCGCCTGCCACATTCCGTCGCTACCCCGCTCGCCCAGGCAAGCCACCGCTACGCTTTTATTTTGAAAAGTCGACTTTTTGGGTGGAATGCCTTGATTGCTTTAATAGCTTATTTATAGAATACTTATGGTAACCTATGCTTAATTAATTGCTTTAATTTTCATTTTGCTGTCTGTTTTTAGCGATTTTATTAAATATTTGGCCTGGATAGTCTAGGGTTTAGGGCCGTTCAGCCGAAGGTTCTGGGTTTGAATCTCACTGTTCAATGTCTACCTGGAGTCTTCCTTGAGCTAAATGCCCTTACCCCTACCTGCTCATAAATGTGACTCCAAATGAATTCACATTCATTGTTCTAACAAAGATAGCATAATAAGTATGTATCTGTTAAATTCCTCCATAGTGAAGCTGCAATATGGTTAGGGTCGTTCAAATTTCAACTTTCCATGTTTTTGTTGCTCTCTCGTGTCCAGTGGGCCGTGGTTGTGTTCGCTGTGCTGGGAGCTGACTGGTCCAGAATCCGACCGCGATAACAAACCTGAGGCCAGGACGGTGAAAGAGGAGTCAGACTGCCCCGAAGGCTTCCCCCCTTTGGACAAACGGGTCCGTAGTATCCATTCGTAATCAGTACAGTCAGTACCCGTTGTGCATGGTGGCGCCCTGGATTTTTTGTTGTTATAGGGGAGAGAGTGTATTGGATTTCACAGGTTCAGGTGAAATACTATCGTAGTAAAACAAATCCTCGCACAAACGGAAGGCTTTGAGTAGCTCATCGTTCTTGTGTTTTTTTTCCCCGCATCTTTTGTTTGTCTGAACAGAAATGCGAAAGGCTGCTGCTGCTGCTGTACTGCAGCGATCTGAGCATGGACTTTCATCGACCCCTGGACCCAGTGGTGAGCCCCAACCAAGACGGGACGCAAATTGGCAGCGTTCCCCGGGATGAACGTCACAAACATTTAATTCTGATCCTCCCAGTGTGGTGGCGGTCGCGCTGGACCCTTGTTTCTCTGTAAACACTGAGACACTAAGGAGGAAACATGACTTCAGCTTCTATTACCAGCCATACAGGATGTGGTGACAGCTAAAATCAGAATCAGTGTTGTGTCGCCGAGTAAGCTTCACATGCGAGGAATTTACTGTGGTGAATTGGTGCAGAATAACAAGATACAAAACTGTCCCAAGATTGTACTTCATATTATGTAAACATGTATTTCAGATACAGTGTATATATCTACAATATAGATCAAAATACTGACTTTACAAACAAAATACCAGAACAAATTTCGGACAGAGGTGGCTCTATGCGGCGCAATCTTGATCGATGTTTAACACAACAATTGCCCTTCCTTCAGCAGTCTTTAATTTGGTTGAATACACCTTTGAATGCTAATAACAGCTTTTGCTTGTTGAGTACGTCAGTTGGTTCACATGCCATATCTATGTAACGTGATTGTTTGTTAGAGTGGGCCGTTTGCATGGCTCTGAAAACTGTAAACTTGAGTTAACCTGATTTTACGCAAACTGTCACCTAAACTCCCCGACGATGCATTTAGTATTACTAAATGAATGTTTGTAGCTTGCACTAATTTGCAATCCCTGTAAAACGAATATATATCTTCTTAAATCTTAAATCGTTAGGCATTAGCTGACCAGCAGAGGAACCCGAAGAGGCCCATGGATCTGTCCACGGTTAAACGGAGACTGAGTGCCGGCCCCAGTCCAGCCTACCAAGGCCCTGAAGAGGTCATAGCAGACGTCCGCCTCATCTTCAGGGACTGGGAGGCCTACAGCCAGGTCTGCTACGTCTCAAGATCACTTCCCTTAGCACGCACGCACGCACACACACACTCACATACCCACACACACACACAATCACTCACTCTTACACACCCACTCACACATACACATACTCAATCACTCACTCACTCACTCAATCACACATTCGCACACTCACTCACACATACCCACTCACTCACTCACACGCATGCTCACTCGCACACACGCATGCACGCACACACATTCAGTCAAGCCATTGAATTCAAACTCGCATTGGATAAAAGCTTTTGTTAGATGACCTGGTAATCTGCGTTTGCCTCTACTCAGTCCTTGATGATGGCGTCCTGTGTTGTTGACTGTAGGCCAGCTCTGCGGTTGCAACGGCGAGTAGGAGACTTGAAAGGTTCTTTGAGGAGCAGCTGAAGATCCTCTACTCCGATAGGCTGTTCCCAGAGATCAAAAGAGAGCCAGAGCCGTTGTCCTGCCCCGGTGCCTCTCCGCCCCCAGCCCCGAGCATTGGTAACCCACAGCCTCTCACGGACTACGATACCCAGCATGCACTGGGTTCTCCCATTGAACAACATGGAACAGGATGAGCGTACGGACAGTCTTTGTTTGCTGTTCACCCTACGCACTTTCACGTCAGCAGATTATGATGATATTCATGGGGTTGTAAGCATTTTTTGGCCATTTGGACTGAAAAAAAAGATGATTCATTAGTCGTTTAAGAGAGCAATAATATTTGTTATTCAAATGTTTCCAAATGAACTGTGATCAATTCGGTTATCCTGGTACAGTTGTATCTGTTGTTACAACTGCGCCACTTTGTTTTAGACCTCCTCCGTAAGATCCGTTGTTTCTTACCTCCCTGCTGATACTGAAACGTTACTTCTAGCATGAAGGAAACAACTAGATTGAGATCTAGTGTAGCATTCATCCACCTCTTGTGTCTTTAAACATTTTTGGACAGTTAATATTATTTTCATGAATAGCAGCATGAACGGATAACTGAATATATATTAGCTATGTTTTACAGCGAGTGGACTTTTTATAAGCACAAACCATTGGACATTTTCAAGTGTTGCTCCCACTTTTTTCGTTGTTGTGCTATTTACATTGCTTACAGTAAATCCAAACATTTTTTAACAACGGTACAATACACCGAAAGCTTAGACGGTTCAGATTTGCAGGGTTTGTACAATGTATATGAATGTAATTTTATCTCTCTGTATTTGTTTACATATATGTACTTGTGTATTTATTGAGATTTGAATGTGCGGAAACAAAACATCTCTTATCAAGTCTTTTTCCAAAAAATAGTTTTCAAAACAGGAGCAAATATGATCCTTCCTCCTTTTTTTGTTGGATCCATTAAAAACACACAACTTTGTTCACACGTCCTGTGTTTACGGGTTTTTTTGTAATAATGAAGAAAAACTAAGCTAGGTTGAGCTTTTACACTAAACCATCAGCAGAACACAGCTGTGATGGCTGGTTTGTTTAAACACAGCTTTGTGTACAGTTTTCCCTCCGTGCTGGAAAATGACGCCAGTGAGAGCTCCATAGGGGGGTGCCTCCCTGAACCCCTGCTTAGAAACGGTCTCCATTGACACAGACACGGCAAGACAGACTTTACCGGACTTCAAAAGAACTGTAGCCCCCCCCACCCCCCCCCCCCCCACACACACCACACCACACACACACACACACACACACACACACACACACACACACACCCTCCTCAAGAAGATTAACGCTCTTAAAAAGTGACCACAAGCTGTTTTATCTTGTTAAAATGAAGCTTTTGGCTTCCTGGTTGGAGGAGTTGTTATTAAAGTGATGGACAACAGTTACCTGTCGTGTTTATTAGCGTACACTCACAGGGCCCTCGCGTTATGGAGGCAACAAAGTACAAAAGGTGCACTGCAGACTAAGTACAATCGAGGGGGAGGTGCCGGTGGTGATTCAGACCTTGCCCCTACAGTCATGAGTCTACCCTGCGTTTATAAGCTGACTTTAAGATGTATATTAACATGCTTTTTAACCATTTTCCTGCAAGATGCTCGTATGGTGTGTAGAAGATACATCCCTTCATGGTAATTTCTGGTTTTTAGACCTGCTACCTGCCGGCTGGTGGGAGGAGAGGGCTACTTTCTCTCGTTGTAGCTCTTTCTCTGGTGTTGACACATCCAGAGTCCTGGCTATCATCGGCGCCATAAAAGGACAGTGCTATTCGTATACCTCCACAGTCAGCAGGCCACCCTTAACACCGGTGGGGTGCTACTGATAAGATAAGCTGACCCCCGGGGTTCCCAGAAAGCCTGCGTCCTCCTTTGAAACCACGTACTACATCTCTTGAGTAAATCACTTCTGCAGAGACACACTGATGTCTCAAGCGTTTTGTTTAGGTTGGTGCTTTAGAAAAAAGGTATGGGACCCTAAAGGTCAACGGGGTGAATGGCCTGACGCTGGACTTTGATCTGCGTGACGTGTCCTGTGTTTGACAGGCCGCACGGTCTAACAAGGTGCCATGGTGCCTCCTGATGGTTCGGCTGAAATGTTGCTGGTCTTGATGTGTGCTGCGGAAGACATGTGGTTCTGATCAGGAAGTCTCTTAACCCCTCCGCCTCACCCTGCCCACGGCCAACACTGACTGATTGACTTCACAGGAAGACCGTCGACATTTTGTACCGTAAGGATGTTAGAAAAAGTTTATAGCAGCAATTATTTATATTTCTCCTTGCCAATCAATATTGTTTTTTTCACTCTGTGTCTGATGCCTGTGTGTGTGTGTGTGAGAGTGAGAGAGAGTGTGTGTGTGTGTGTGTGTGTGTGTGTGTGTGTGTGTGTGTGTGTGTGTGTGTGTGTGTGTGTGTGTGTGTGTGTGTGTGAGAGAGGGAGAGAGAGAGAGAGTGTCTGTGAGTGAGTGTGTGTGTGTGTGTGAGAGGGAGAGAGAGTGTGTGTGAGTGTGTGTGTGTGTGTGTGTGTGTGTGTGTGTGTGTGTGTGTGTGTGTGTGTGTGTGTGCGTGCTTAAGTTGAGGAGAGAGAAAGAGATTGTGTATGCGTGTGTGCGCGTGCGTGTGTGTGTCAACCCCCCAACCGCTAGATAATAAATGGTGTGCCGGCTGACAATTAAACTTCAAACTCTGCTCTAACAACTGAAAATCACACATCTTGAAACAAAAAACACTTTTCGTTCGTGTTAAGCACAAACCTTTAGCGCAAATCATGTGTAGCAACAACGATATACACATCCTTGCATTGAATGGAATAGGTTTATAACGCTTAATATTCAAACTATTTATAGTTTTTGATAATATTCAGACTATGAATAATAAAACGCTGCAAGCTTTGGTAAAGTTATTACATGTTGACCATAACTTCAAGCTCACACGATTGTTTCCAACAGTGAACTGCGTCAAATACGCTAAAACGTGTGTAAATGTTCTCGGTGCAATTCAAAGTTTTTGCAGTTGACACTTCACCTCGCCAAACTAACAGGCTGTGGTCGCAGCCCGCCCCTCACTGCGCGGTAATTACACACCATCCTTCCTCAAATCACGCCGAGACTGCGGCTAAACCCCTGCACTTCATTTTCTATCTGTTTCCCCCAGAGCCTGAGCTGAAAATACTCCCAGACAGCTGCAGAACACCGGCCGTATTTGTGGACTTAGTTGTGTTTGTTTGGAGTTCGTCGTGCAGCTCAATGGGTCTGTGGATTCTGCTCCTCTGCTCTGTAGTCGGAGTTCTCCGTGCGCAAGGTAGGCACCTTTCTTCAAGGGAAACAATTTTTGATTTCGTTAATAAGTGTAGTCCATTTAAATGGTTTTGCATGATGTTATGTTCGTTGGACGAAAATGGTCCAAAATATAGAGGGTTAGTGTTATTGGAGTAGGCTACTAATAAAAAGCAACGGACATGTTGCGTGCGCTCTAACGCATGTGCGTCTCCCCATGTGCTATTGAAAGACAGCTTGAAACAGGGATTATACATGGGATATATAGCTGCTATGGAAAAGTTGTTACGCATTGCTTGAATTGGTCTGCTGTTGCGTTGAGTCAAAGGTCACGCTAAGATGCTCATGTGTGGCTTATCACATCCTCGTCAGGAGTCCAGCTTCAAACATACGGAACGGCAAAGGGTACACTCTAGATTCCCAACAAAGGTCGCAAAGGTGGGCTATACCCCCCCCCCCCCCCCCCCCCATACTTAAATGCTCGTCCATCGTCACACATGTGGGTCCATTTTCACAGATAGTTAGTTGAAGTGGGTGGAGGAGGGTGGAGGGATTGGGGGGGGGGGGGGTCTTTTCCTGGCAGCTGTAGAAGTGTCGTCAGCAGTGACGATCAACATGACCTGAAGCCGGCCAGCTGCTTAGGTGATTATACTTTACTCCTCTTGATGATAGACTCGTAGGACAACACCTCTTCCATTTATCTTCCTTACTTAAACAAACACTGTCTGGTTTATAGTTTATATAGACTTGCCGCGGCTTAACCAATGGCATCTGGCTCAGAGAATAATCATTGTGGTTCATTGCCTTGAGTGTGTTGAAAGAAGCAAAACAGAAATACAAAATAATAATAGGCTATAATTCCCGTTACTCTGTGTAGGTGTAATCTAGGATCCAGCCGTCCCACTACATTAGGTCTACAGTCTGATTCTAGTCAGGCTTCTCTTCCTTTAGCCCTGTTTAGACTGATGTGTCTAGACACAGGAAGAGCTAGGAACTACTCTGCCAAAGTTTAATGTCCATGACAACCATCACCGCCATCCGAGATGGCGGTGATGCTTGACTCCATCTCTGGCCGCTTCCCTGTGTACGTCCCCCTCATAAGGGGAACCAGCATCGGTAGATTCAGTGTGCTTCTCTGCTTCTTTCAGGCTTCGATTGTTGAGGGAAAGGCTTGGAAATGTCACAGAGACTCTTTGCGTGGGCTAGGTTGAGTTAGTAGTGAGAATTATATGGAAAGACACATAGTCTAGCAGGCGTGACACACCTGTATGCTCTTAAACAATGGAGACGGAAGAGGAAAATACAGCTTTGACCCGGGGGGCAAAATCTATCCAGAGGTTCTTTAATTTGTGGCTTCTGGTAAGACCCAGCAATACTTTCCACTACAACTGGCAGTGCAACGTAAGTTGCTGGGAATGCAGAAAAAATAAGGAAAAACAATAAACTGTCCAATCATGAACAACAGAGGTAGAGCGCGCGCGTGTGTGTGTGTGTGTGTGCGTGTGCGTGTGTGTCGTGTGTGTGTGTGTGAGAGTGAGTGTGAGAGTGTGTGTGTGAGTGTGTGTGTGTGTGAGAGAGAGAGAGAGAGAGAGAGAAGAGAGAGAGAGAGAGAGAGAGAGAGAGAAGAGAGAGAGAGAGAGAGAGAGAGAGAGAGAGAGAGAGAGAGAGAGAGAGAGAGAGAGAGAGAGAGAGAGAGAGAGAGAGAGAGAGAGAGAGATAAAAAAGCATGAAGCAACCGGCCAGCACCAACAAACTCAAAAGGTGCAGGCCAGAAGTGACATCTTGTTAAAGTGCCCCCTCATTTCACACTGTTGCTTGCCGGTTTATTGGCGGGGCTTGGGTGGAATGTGTCAGCTTTCCCTTCTTCAGGTCTGGCCAGGCCACAGCAGGCTGTCCGAGGTGTCTCACCCCATGTTGTTCTCATAAAAACAAGGCTGTGTGTTTGCATCAACTCCCCCCATGAACTATATCCGCGTTGCGCATATGAATGCAGCAGCTAGAAACAATGATAGTGATCTGACATAGTTTAATATGCAATACTGATGACTTTTTAATTCAATCAGCAGTGCCAAATCGTCCTCCCTGAAACGCTTTCTAACGTCAACATCGATAAAGCTGTCTGAAAGTTCGTAGAAATATATCTCCCGTTATCCCAACGTGAAGGTCAATCATTTCCATAAACACAGAGGTTGCTTATGATGCATGTCCTTGTTGGGTTTTGATTAAAACAGAGGGAGAGGTTCCAGCCCCAAGGGCTCTTAAGAGCCCAGACGACAGCCTGTACAGACACTTGTCCTCCCTGCTAATCAAACGGAGTAGGCCGAGTCGCGGCTGCGCTTGCCAAACCTTCCATTGGCAGATGTTCCGTCTCAAGCACAAATATCACGTCTCTGCTTAGATTTGTAGATGGCCCTACAGATCCAGAAGAATAAATCGAACTATATATTTATTTTTATATAAATATACATAACTTCCAGTCATCCACATACTATTTAGTATCATATTGCGATGGATCAACAAATTAAATGGATTCACAGTGAGTTTATTTTCTCATTTGGGGGTTTGGAGATCTTGCTTAGACGGACCGTTTTGGCCCCGCTAGACGGTTGTCAGGGGCCCGGTTGCGAGAGAGGGTCCAAGTCCGCGATCTGCCAAAGCTATTTCACGTTTGGCGGATCCCACGAACCGCAGCCTAATGAATGTACGCGGTGGTATGACTGTGATGGCTGATTGTTTACAGAGTCAAGGCATTCCTCCCGGTAATCCTGATGAATAACCAGCGGGGGGAAAACTCTGGTCCCGCTCCAGCCCAACCGGGTTCCCTTGATTTCCGACCAGAAACACATCATTTGCTCGTTACATTTAAAAGAAAAAGAAAAAGTAGAAAAAATGAACGTTCCTCAAAGCTTTTTGGAGTTGCCTTGAGCTTGGGATTTAGTTGCAGGGTTTTTGATCATCCGAATAGCGTATGACTGTCGTTTGGCCTTGTGGCGATATCAATCTCGGTGGAAGGATCTCGGCAGTGTGCGCACGTTGATCAATGTGTCTCAGCCAGTACCCATAGGGTACATTCATCAATCTATCGGTGGCCCAATGTTGTATCTGGTTAAAAGTGTTCTCGAACCCCAAATTATTGGATATTTTATGAACAGATGAAAGTTTCAATAACCTCATCGAAGGAGCCTGCCACGAATGCTCCAGGTTGTTGTGACGTGAGGCGATCGACAGGGGCCCATCTGGGCTCTGCACACACACACACACACACACACACACACACACACACACACACACACACACACACACACACACACCACACACACACACACACACACACACACACACACACACACAACACACACCACACGTACTCGCAGCACGCATCAAATGCACACCCACACACACGGTGATGACGTGTACTCTGGTTGTGTTCAGATGCTTCCGTAGGAAAGGAGCAGATCACCATCGAGGAGTGTTGCAGTGATGGCCACCAACGGGGATCCAACAACCAGGACTGCACTGCCCTCCCTCTCATCTCAGAGTCCACCACATGCCGGTAAACGCGGGCATTGGCACTTCCTTACTGTTCAAACCTCATAGGCCCGAGTAGGCTGCATCAACAATGAATTAACATTAGTTAATGGAGTACTAAGCATTAACTAACCCTAACAGTTAGGTAACAGCTTATGTCATTAGGATACAATATTTTACGGCAATGCGTATTATATTTACAATATTGTCCAACGATGTTATCCAGTAACAATACCTGAAGGTAAGGCCCGCCCTGAGATTCCCTCACATTTCCTACAGCCTTCAAGTGGAGTGTGCTGCACCAGCTACACCTTTATGAGCCCCTCCAGGGATGGGACTCAAGCGTGCCCCACGTAAGGCTGGCTGGCTAGCAGTGACTATCTCCCTGGTCAATCTCTCAATGAGAAAATGGGTTTACCTTCCAGTAAACCCCATCCTGCCCCCGGGCACATAACTCCTTCACAGCACGCGATGCAAGTGGGAGCCTTTAATGGTGATGGGATAATAACTAGCTAGGAGAGTAACACTAGGAAGTGTGCCCCGCCACAGCTCCCAGCGCCACAGTGAAGGGTCCTGGACGCCAGGGCTATTGCTCCATCTGCCGCGGGGGCTCGCATGGCAAACACATTTACCCATGGCCACCTAAGTGCTCCAAAATTAGTCTAAATTATACTGTGAGACGAAAAGGAGGAAGAGTACATTTACATTTTACATTTAGGGCATTTAGCAGACGCTTTTATCCAGAGCGACTTACAACAAGTACATTTGTCATAAGAAGTGCAACAATATGTCGCTGTCGGTACAGAAAGGATGTTCATAGAACCAAGTGCAAGTACAACAATCGCTAGGCTAACCAATTCCCCGTGTTACAGCAATGATAGCAGCTACTGCAGTTGCTACACAGTTAAGTACTATAATACAATACAATACAACACAGTACAGTGTACAGTGGTGGCCAGAGGGGGGAGGGTGGCTATGCAGAGTCGAGGTGGACTCTGATCAGGTGAGTCTTGAGTCTTTTTCTGAAGATTAGCACTGGAAGGGTGTAGTTGGTTTGGTGGGTGGGTGGGTGGGTGCGTGCGTGCGTGTGTGTGGTGATGGGGCTGGGTAGTGTATATGTGAGTGATGGACGGGGCTATTTCCAAATCCAGGGAAATACCTTAGAGGACAAACATGGCGGAAGGGAGGGAGAGAAAGCGAGAGAAAGGGAGAGAAGGAGAGAGAGAGGGGGGTGTGCAGCTTGGAGACAGAGAGGCAATAACAGGAAACCTGAAGGATTATTTCAGACATCAACCCATATAAAAAACTGAAAAGAAAGAACCAGGAAGACGAAAACAGAATGAAATGGTCCCTTAAGAGGGAGTGCATGGGTGGTGGGCAACCCGATATCTACTTAATTTGAAAAGAGACGTGTGTGTGGTTAGGGTGAAGGCAGAGAGGCTTGTTGGAACCGGTCGAGAGATACTGAGCAAGAGATGGCGACAGAGAGTGATCGAGAGGGAGAGAGTGAGAGTAGTGGTTGGGAGCCGTAGTTGAAGCCAAACGCTAAGAGATAAACCCAAAGCTGGCAGGCAGCAGAACTTGACTCGTAGCAGAGCTCTGACGGCTATACAGAAACAGAAGGAAGGCCCACATCGCGGCAGAAGTAGGCATAAATAATGATGTAACACAGGTGAATGGAATCAGTGATCAACACACCAGGAACACATTAAGACAACGATGACACTGGGAACAAGGTGATGGGGTGGAAGCTCCGCGAGACGAAGAGATGACGGTCATGAGACACAGACGGAGGAAAAGAGAAAGAGATGAGGGAGAGAGAGAGCAAGGGAGAGAGATAGAGAAGAAGACGCATAATGTGAGAAGGAGAGAGGAAGAGACAGAGAGAGGAGACAATCAGAGAGAGAGAGAGAGAGAGAGAGAGAGAGAGAGAGAGAGAGAGAGAGAGAGAGAGAGAGAGAGAGAGAGAGAGAGAGAGAGAGAGAGAGAGAGAGAGAGAGAAGAGAGAAGAAGAGAGAGAGAGAGAGAGAAGAGGAGAGAGAGAGAGAAGAGAGAGAGAGAGAGAGAGAGAGAGAGAGAGAGAGAGAGAGAGAGAGAGAGCGAGAGAGCACTCACCTTATATGGGATTGGACAACCCCGGGTCAGCGGTACCAGACTGATAATAACTCTCTGTGCGGTTCTGTCTCTTTTATGGCTTAAAGTACACCACCCACCACTATAAAATCTAAACCAAATAAACAAACTTGGGAATGAATAGAAACCTCACTGGGATGACCTGACACTGTCTTCCCAGACCCGCATGAGGGAGGCATCGTCGTCCTGGAAGACATAAACAATCCCTACATGCCCCTAATTAAAGAGCAAAAAACGAAACGGACGACGGGTTTTGGAAAAACAAACGTTGCGCAACAAATAGCGGCATCTCTCCACTCCACCAGCGGGGTGCCTTGAGGCAGGTTTTAATGGGCCAGGCACTGCAGGCTATGAGGCTTCCGATAGAGTAAACACACACACACACGCACGCACGCACGCACGCACGCACGCACGCACGCACACAGCACGCACCACACACACACACACAAGATCACATAAACGTATGTGTTGTTGATGTCACGTGGGTTTTTGTGTGAGCTTGTCTGTGTGTGTATGTAAGTGTATGTACGTGTGCTGTGTGTATGTCTGTATGTGTGTGTGTGTGTGTGCATATATGTGCCTGCCTGCGTGTGTGGGTGCATGTCTGTGTGTGCCTGCGTGTGTGGGTGTGTGTGTTCTTATGTGTATTTATGTGTGTGTGTGTATGTGCTTACTTGTGTGTGCGTGTGTGTGTGTGTGTGTGTGTGTGTGTGTGTGTGTGTGTGTGTGTGTGTGTGTGTGTGTGTGTGTGTGTGTGTGTGTGTGTGTGTGCAGGATCGTACAGGAGCAGTGCTGTGTCACAGTGCTGGAGGACAGCATGTGCACGACGGGCATCAACATGGCCAAGGAGCACGGCTCCTGCTACACCGACCAGTTCTCCAACAGCTGCGACAGCAAGACCACCAAGATGTGTGTGTGAGTGTGTGTGTGTGAGTGTGTGTGTGAGTGTGTGTGTTCCTCTCCCTCCCCCTGTCCCTCTGCATGTCTGTATGTGTGTCAGTTTGTCCATCTGCCTGTATGCTTGTGTCGTTTTCGTTCCACCTGGAGGTAGGATAGGTGTTAAGACGACCAGCTTAAAGGTTCTGGGTTTGATTCCCCAACGTCTACAGTAACTGTAAATTATCCTTGAGCAATACTATCCAAGGCTTCTACCTGGTCCTTAATGACATGCTTCTCAAATTCACTATAATTCCCAGGGAAATGCGTCATGCTCGATGAATTTACAGCAAATCCACGCACGCATACATTGGCAGCATGGGTGTACCAATACAAAATACAAAAAGGAGAGAAGGAAGCAAGAGGAGGAGAGAGGAAGGGGAGCACACAGGGAGACTGAGTCTCTCGCCACCACACATCCACCACGCCTACTCCGTCAATGTACATCGATGGGCTGGACAGGCAATCACGGCTGGAGGGGAGTGATTGATGAAGTAGATGGTGTTGTGTGTGTGTATGTGTGTGTGTGTGTGTGTCTCTGTGTGCATGTATATGCACTTGTGTGTATGTGTGTGCAGGTGCATGTTGGTACATGCTTACATGGTTGTATGTGCTTGTATTATTACATTTTATATTCTGTGCTCAAGCATTTTGTGTGCGTCTATGTGGTAGAGTATGTATGTTTGAGTGTTTGTTTACGAGTGAATGTGAAAGTGTGTGTGTGTGTGTGTGTGTGTGTGTGTGTGTGTGTGTGTGTGTGTGTGTGTGTGTGTGTGTGTGTGTGTGTGTGTGTGTGTGTGTGTGTGTGTGTGTGCGTGCGTGTGGGATGTATGTGTGCATTTGTGTGTGTGTGTGTGTGTGTGTGTGTGTGTGTCTGTCTGTCTGTCTGTCTGTCTTGTCTGTCTGTCTGTCTGTCTGTCTGTCTGTCTGTCTGTCTGTCTGTCTGTCTGTCTGTCTGTCTGTCTGTCTGTCTGTCTGTCTGTCTGTCTGTCTGTCTGTCTGTCTGTCTGTCTGTCTGTGTGTGGGATGTATGTGTGAATGTGTGCATTTGTGTGTGTGTGTGTGTGCCCATGGCGATGAGCAGAATGAGGCAGGTCACTCCAGGGAGGCTTGTGTTGTCAGTGAGAACATAAATTCTGCTCTGCATCCAGAACCTTCCACCGGCTCCCATCCAAGCTCTTTTTCAATCAGCACCTCTTTATCTGTCTTCCTCTACATCTCTCCATCTCCCTGTCTGTTTCTCTCCCTCCTCTCTCGCTCTCTGTTGTGTCTTTCCCACCGCACTTTCCCTGCTTCTCTGTCTCTCTGTCTCTCTCTCTGTCTCTCTCTCTGTCTCTCTCTCTCTCTCTCTCTCTCTCTCTCTCTCTCTCTCTCTCTCTCTCTCTCTCTCTCTCTCTCTCTCTCTCTCTCTCTCTCTCTCTCTCTCTCTCTCTCTCTCTCTCTCTCGCTCACTCTGTCTCTCTCCCACTCTGTCTCTCTCCCTCTCTGTCTCACTCGCTCTCAATCTTCCTCAATCTCTCTGTTCTACCCTATTCTCTCTCTGTGTCTCTCTCTCCCTCTCTCTCTCAATTTCCCCCTCTTTCAATCTCTCCCTCTCTCTCTTTGTTTCTCTCTCGCCCCTGTCTCTTCCCTCTATCTTCTTCTACCTTGTTTGGTTCCCCAATGTTTTCCAGAGAGCCAAACACTTTGCTCCAGTGTAGGAGCTAAGGAGACAAACACTGCGCTAACGCTACGCTAACAATGCATAGCGAGCTCTTGTTAAACCTCTTGCCTTCGCTGAGTACACAGTCGATTACACAGACGATGTCATTGTATCTAAGGAATGCGTTTCCCTTGACAACGCCTCCCTCTAATGTGTATAAGCGTTGAGGCAGATTTGCCTCAACGCGATCGACTAAGCGGCTTGTCATCGGAATAGAGACTTTAATGTGCTGCTGAGATCGTAGATAGAGAGAAGGCTGCATGTCGGTACTCGATCTCCGGTGTAGTGTGTGTTTAGATTAAGATAAGGGCTTATTTAAAGACAGGGTGGATCCAGGACACGCCGAGTCCTGGATCCACAACAGAACGGAAGTTTGACAGCTAGGTGGACCGAAGAGTCGCATTCAGCTATCAACCGCATCTCTTCGCACTGTTCTCTTTATGGAATTGATTGCGTTACAAATCAGTTCTTGTGAATATAAAGGTAAAAAAAATATCAAGATTTATGGCCGGTTCCCAGTCAACACTGCATCTTGGTTCTGCAGTATAGTCTGGCGAGGCGTACGCAGTTCTCCGTGAGAGGTTGACATTTCACTGCAATCGTTTGGTAGGTCTGTCCTGGGCTTTGGATCCATCACTTGTTTCAATTTTCTATGTAATACCCTCACTGTGCAGTCATGCAATCACTCACTCACACACACACACACACACACACACACACACACACACACACACACACACACACACACACACACACACACACACACACACACACACACACACACACACACACACCATGCGCACACACACACAGGCCTACTTACGCACACACACACACACACACACACACACACACACACACACACACACACACACACACACACACACACACACACACACACACACACACACACACACACACACACACACACACACACACACACACACACACACACACACACACACACACACACACACACACACACACACACACACACACACACACACACACACACACACACACACACACACACACACACACACACACACACACACAGTGCTCTCACTCACTCACTCACTCACAACCCTTTCTACTTCCTGACACACCTCTCCCTCACCTCCACCCTCCCCCATATCCTTCACCTCCCTTGGCCTGCCCCCACCTCCTTTCTCCCCACCACCCCCAACCTCGACTCATCTCTGTGAAGATGATGATTGATTGGGGCGAGCTTCCTCCTGCAGGGGTGATGATGTCATCGCTGTCTGTGTTGTCGCTCTGTCGGTCGGGATGACGGATGGTCTGGCCCGCGGACTCATCCATCTTCCTCTCTCATCTGCCAAGCAACCTGTCCATCTTCACCCATATATAGCGCCGGCAGCCTGTTTTTCTGCCTGCCTGCCTGTCTGTCTCTCTGCCTGTCCAATCCTGTCCCAAGTGCACACTGTCTGTATGTCTGTCTGTCTGGCGGTCTCTCTGCTTGCTTGCCGGTTCGTTCCTGATCGAGATGACTGTTTGCCTGTTTTGTCTGTCTCTCTGAATGTCTGCCTGTCTGTCTGTTGTCCAGGCCTGATCGTGGACACTGTATGTCTATCTGTCTCTCCAACTGGCTGGCTTGCTATCTCTCTGTCTAACGTTTTGCCATCTGCATGTCTGTATGTCTGTCTGTCTGATTGGCCATCTGCATATCTGTCTGTCCGTCTCCCCGAAAGTCTGTCGGTCCGTCTGCAATTCTATCTGTCTATCTGTCTGTTTGGCCATTTGCATGTCCGTCAATCCGTCCCGTCGGTCCCTCTCTCTGTCTGCATGTCCTTCTATGTATGATCCCTGCATTGATAATGTAAATATATCCATTATGTTGGGCTTTGTCATGCTATATTGCGTGATGATATCCTATGTTGTGTTATTTCCTGCTATACCTAGCCTGCATGGAGAAGACAGGAAGAGGAATAGACACATCCATCCCCCTAGTTCATTGTGCTGCTTTGCGGTCGTGAGTGGATGCCTCCTCTGTTAATCACTGATAATAACCTGTGTGGTGTTCTGCAGACGTGCTGCGAGTGCTGTCTGCTAGGGAAGGCTGCTCAGGAGTACGACCTGCCCTGCGACCACAGCCTGGCGCTGAGCTACCAGTGTGGCCTGGTGTCCAGGGCCTGCTGCCTGGACGGGGCCTCGCTCAACGACACCCTGGGAGGTACCACAGAGTCGCCCGCCGTTTCTACTTCATATCATTCTTTTTTTCTTTTTTATCACCGGGTTACAGTGCGTACCATATAGGTCCTGAACGCAGCGACCCCGGGTTCGAATCCTGCCCATGGACAATTGCAGCATGTCCTCCCCTCTATCTCCCATACCTTCCTCTCTGTCTCACTCTATAATAAAAAAAAAAGCTTAAAAATGCAAAAATAAATCTTAAAAAAAACACACTTTCAAGATAAAGTTATGAGACCGTTTGAGGAGGGGTCGCAATAGGAGGATGTTGATGAATCGTCATCCTTTCAACAGCCAATAAAAACGTTGACACAACAACTGAGACTACAGCGCCCTCTGCAGGATCCTGTCTGTCATGACGTATTAAACACATTCTCGTTGCGGGAGGCCGTTAGGGCATTCTGCCTCCCGCAACGTCAAGCTCGGTAGGTGCAGGGCCCTGTTGCCCTGAGGCAGCAGGGGTGTTGATAAGTGAACCTGACAGGTGTACGAAACATGACTTAAACGAAAGGGTGGAAAGTAGGAGACAGCCACTGCGGGGGGGGTGGGGGGGGGGGGGCGATAATTAAGAGACGGCCGATGCAGAGCTCTGGAACTTTCCTTCAAATCGAATTTGAGTTTGTAGCACATTCGTAAGCATATGTTTTTTGTTTTTCTCCACCGTTTGAACAGACGGAGGGAAAAATGAAACAAGCAACGACGCAGAGGTTCTGATGCTGACTGACCCTTGCAAAGGTAAGATACAATACCCACCGATACATTCTGTAATTCTGTACAAAGCTTTTATATTGGGTATATATGATAAACCTTGTTTTGGGGTTTGCTTCGGTGCTCAGGTAATGGGAAATGTGCCCATCTGTGTGTGGGCAACGGAACCTGTTCCTGTATGAAAGGCTACAAACTCAGACCTGATGCAAAAAACTGTGACGGTATGTGGTCTTTTGGCGCTTTTATGACACAACGGTTTTTAGCTTGTGACAATTTTTTGAAAAGGAAAAGCCAAACAAACTGGGCTCTAGAACAGCCTGAGGAACCTTGTTCTTCTGTTAGATCCTCACGAGACAAGCATTTAATGATGAATATCTCAATGATGTTCTCCTCTCCTCTCCTTTCTTCTCCACTCCTTTCTTCTCTATTTTCTCTCGTCTCTTTTCTCTCTTCTCCTCTCCTCATCCCTTCCTCATCCTCTCCTCTCCTCTCCTCTCCTCTCCTCTCCTCTCCTCTCCTCTCCTCTCCTCTCCTCTCCTCTCCTCTCCTCTCCTCTCCTCTCCTCTCCTCTCCCCTCCTCTAATCTCCTCTCCTCTCCCCTCTCCTCTCCTCTCCTCTCCTCTCCCCTCATCTCCTTTCCTCTCCTCTAATCTCCTCTCCTCTCCTCTCCCCTCATCTCCTATCCTCTCCTCTAATCTCCTCTAATCTTCTCTCCTCTCCTCTCCTCTCCCCTCATCTCCTCTCCTCTCCACTCCCTCCTAGACATTAACGAGTGCTTGCTGGGGGCCAGTAACTGCCGTCTGGGTGAGCGTTGCATCAACACGGCGGGCTCCTTCCGCTGCCAGAGAGAGGTCAGCTGTGGGACGGGCTATGAGCTCACAGACAGCAACAACTGCAAAGGTCTGTGATGTCGCCCTCTAGTGGTGGAACACTGCAACACATGACCACACTGCCAAAGGGCTTCACAAGCAGGATTTTACGACACATTATTAAACGTATCCCACCACAGTGCAATGAAAAGCTCCCTCCATTATTAAGGAGGAAGACACCTTGAGAAAGAATTCAGGAAAAATAATCCCTCCTTCCAGGAATAATTAGGGGTGAAATGGGTGCCATAATGGACAGGCATAAGGCACACTAGTTCAATCTGGGGAAAGAAGAGAGGAGCTGTGAAAATATCACAGAGAGCCTGGGGCTTTTCTCATCGATAGATGTGATTGCAACATCTGACACGTCATTCTGTTCATCTGTAAAGACACTGTCTCCCACAATGCATCAGTAGCATCTCCAGGAATGTCCAACCAATTACTCCCATGTGTTTCCTCCCCCAGACATCGACGAGTGTGAAACGGGCACCCACAACTGTGTCCCGGACTTTGAGTGTCAGAACACTCAGGGCTCATTCCGCTGTCACCCTAAAGTCAAGTGTGGCGCCGGCTATATTCAGGATGCCCTGGGCAGCTGCATAGGTACACACACACACACACACATACACACATACCCACACGCAAACAGACAAAACCTAGACAGAACCACATACTTTGGTAAAACAGCAAGATCCAGAAGGTTTTTATAAAACCCTTATTGTTGTATTTGTGAATGTTTACAATTCCTTTGTTTTCCTACTCACAACTTAAGTACGTACAATGTACTAATTATGTTTATTGTTGAGTTTAGTGGTTCAAGTAACAATGGCCAAAGTTAACATTTTACATTCAAGTTAAACTCTTCGTCGAATTTAATGGTTCTTTCTAAATGTTTGACTTTTATAGTCATTTTTTATTTCTTCCCCAGACTCGCGTGCTTTATTATTGCGTTACAGGGCTGCGCGATTCCCTTACTTGGAAAGGAAATAAACTCATTCCAGCGCACACAGAGCTATTTACAATTGAGACACTTTTATCCAAAGCGACTCACAGTGGATAAAGATGCACATCATGACGCAGTGCGGGCAGAGGTTTGGCATCTCCCTCCTAACACCTTACTGGTGGCATTGAACCACAGTTGGACCTCTGGAATCAGGTGGGGGATCCACCCCAGTACCCTTAAAGCGGGGAGCAGATCACCCCAGCCTTCCGCTGACCACTACCCTCCCCCATAAAGCTTTGCATTCAGGCACGACTTCTTGTGTCCATAACACGCTTCCACTGCCCGCTCGTCACACGACCCGTGTTTCCCGCAGACATCAACGAGTGCCTGGCCCAGACCGGACCCTGCCATCCGGGCCAGGTCTGCATCAACAACCGGGGCTCCTTCACCTGCCAGAGGATCTCCGTCAACTGCGGCCGGGGCTACCACCTGAACGTGGAGGGCACGCGCTGCGTGGGTACGGCCCGGAGGCTTGCTTTACTAAGAACCCATGTCTTAACCCCCACCTACACGGTGTGTGAGGAGGACGCAGTCAGGGATAGTGTGGTGTCAGCCTCTGATAGCATCGATCGGGCTTTTTCAGTTGTCGGCCCCAGATTGTGGAACGCTCTCCCTCTTCATGTTATGCTAGCACCTTCAGTGCCCAGTTTCCAATCCCTCTGAAAAACGTGTTTATTTTCTCGTGCATTTAACTCCATATAAGTTGCATTATTGCCTGGGTCCTTTTTTGTGCTTTAAATAGTTTTTATGTTATGTGTGTGTTTATAACTAGATAGTTGATTTGTACATTTGCACTTTGGTGAACTGTTGTTGTTTTAAAGGGCTCTAAACATGACTTGACTTGACATTTGGAATTCACTGTTGAGTCAAGTAGCAGTCTCTTTTTGGAAAATTGACCGCCATTGAATTGACCGGCACACCCTTTGGCAGACATCGATGAGTGCCAGGGGCTAGAGGGGGCGTGTTCGGGCCACGGCTGCATCAACCTGGTGGGCTCCTTCCGCTGTGAGTGTGCAACCGGCTACGTCTTCAACAGCATAAACCGCGCGTGCGACGGTAAGTTTGTTATTCAGGACTGAATCCCCCAACCTCTCAGTTTTGTGTGTAGGCTTTGTTTTACAAGGACGCCAGGTGTGAGGTTACAATTCTCCATTTCAAAGTCTAACCACTGGTGACATCACAAGTGGGGGTTTCCACCCATACCCCTGCCTTCCACGTGGTACTGTCCACCAGGGAGTGGTCAATCTATCCATCATACATTTTGGGTGACCACTCCCACTTGTGATGTCAACTGTTGATACCATACCTCACACCTCGGTGTAAAATAGGCAACGACGTTAAATGAAATTGTTCTCAGTGTTATGTTACTGTGCTCAAGCCTATTTTTCCTGTTGCCTCACGGTTGGTAGACGTCAACGAATGCATGCACTACCCTGGACGCCTTTGTGCTCATAAGTGTGTCAACAACAAGGGCTCTTACACCTGCACCTGCACCACGGGCTTCAAGCTCTCCCCGGACGGGAGGAATTGTAACGGTACGGCGGTCATTTGGTCTGCGTAGCTCTCCAATACCTAAAGTATATATGTGCAAAAAGACGAGGATGCGTGACCTGTCATTTGAACGACAATCGTGATTCTCCCTCTGGGTAGATTTGGACGAGTGCGAGGACAACCCATGCAGCCAAGAGTGCGCCAACATCTATGGCTCCTACCAGTGCTACTGTCGCCGTGGTTACCAGCTGAGCGACGGGGACGGCTTGACGTGTGAAGGTAAGGTATGCCCACCGTCTTGACGCGGGCTTGACTGGTTGGACTTGAGTTTGCTTGCTATTTAGTCATTGGGCAAAAACGCCTTGCAAAGTAAGATACATCTTATAAGAGGCAGGAGGTGGCGTTCTCGACCAAGGAGGCTTACAGGTAAGGCTGTGGGCATTTGGAATCGAACCCAATACCTATCGGTTGGTCAAAAACACCCCTCCCACCACGCCAGCACGCTACTTTGGTCCCATCTCGCCTAGATCACTAGATAAGATTAGATCAGAACTGGGGGTCAAGTGAATGAGAGCATAATGCAGTCGAACGATACCAAAGCCTCCACCAGATGGCGTGTGTTCACGTTCACCTCTGATCTCCTCAGATATTGACGAGTGTGCCCTGCCCACCGGGGGTCACATCTGTGCCTTCCGATGCCACAACACCGGCGGGAGCTTCCACTGCTCCTGCCCTGCCAAGGGCTACACCCTCGCAGTCAACGGACGCGGCTGCCAAGGTGCAAAGGATTCTGGGAGTTTTGAGAACTCAGAAACCTAGAATATTCATGTGGCTACCAATAGCAGTACTTTATTCATTGTTGCGGATTCAAGTATTAATACAATGTGATGTTGACTTTTTTTTATTTCTAATAAGTTGGCAATTAACAGTTTATTTCTATTGATTGATACGTCATGAGGTGATACTGTGTCTAAGGGAATAACAGTACATAGGAACATGTGGCGACAGAGAATGAGCCTGAACACTTTCTGAATGCATTGTACGTTTGTTCTCATATTTTTTCCCCGTTCATTTTACATTGCCGCTTTTTTTCTTCATAACCAGACATCGACGAGTGTGTGACGGGGACGCACACGTGCACCGAGAACCAGAGCTGCTTCAACGTGCAGGGAGACTTCCGTTGCCTGTCCTTCGAGTGCCCCACAAACTACCAACGGATAGGAGAGACGTAAGTAGCACCCCTGAAATCTCGGATCCATCTCCCAACGGTTTGAAGTACACGGAGACTCGCACATCCCCCCCAATCGACGTTGTGCAGACACAGACACGTGCACACATGCGCCCGCACAACAGCAGAGATCCCCTGACGAAGATCTCCAAACACCACACAATTTCAGGCTCTACTGTATTGGGTCCATTGAACTTTTGAAGCACACACGCAGTATAGCTCTGCATACTCTTGTCGGCTATCCTCAACCACTTCCCTAAGGACTCTGCTCCTGGCATGTTGCGCGCAGTAAACTGAATAACAAAATGCACATGTCTCTGCTTTAATGAGCGCAAACCCTGCCTGACCACGGGCTGCGGCTGAGCCCGCGTAGCAGTTTAGCGGCAGCCAGAGTGCACGTCCTGCATGGTCCCACAGGGGGCAGCGTGACAATGTGCTCGTACCACCGGGCCACCTCTGTATGATGTTTCTCCCTGCACTTGCATGCCATGCACGCCAAATGGAACTTACCCACAATCTCTCTCTCTCTCTCTCTCTCTCTCTCTCTCTCTCTCTCTCTCTCTCTCTCTCTCTCTGCTCTCTCTCTCTCTCTCTCTCTCTCTCTCTCTTCTCTCTCTTTCTCTCCCTGCTTGTTTGTTTTTGTCTTGTCCCTTGTCTGTCCCATTCTTTGTCCTCCCCTCACCTTCCACACCCCCACCCCCATTTCACACACCCCCCCCCCCACCCCCATCCGTCTCTCGTTGCAGCCGATGCGAGCGCTTGCTTTGCAATGACTCTAGCGAGTGCCTGGCCTCGCCCCTGAGAATCACCTACTACTACCTCACCTTTCCCACCGACATCCCCGTGAACACCAACGTCTTCCGCATGGGCCCCTCGCACCCGCTGCCCGGCGACGTCGTCCACATCGCCATCGTCGCCGGCAACGACGGCGGCCACTTCCGGATGGAGCGCGTGGCCACCGGCGGCGTGATGGCGGTGGCGCGGCCGTTCGCCGCCGCGCAGGACTTTGAGGTGGCGCTGGAGCTCCGCCTCCAACGCTACGGTCACCTGAGCACCTACCTGGCCAGGGTGATGGTGTTTGTCTCCCAGGAGGAGCCCAGGGTGCCCTACAACCCCCTGCTGGAGTAGACGCCCCCCCACTGGGTCGGGGGTTGGGGGGTGAGGGAGTGGGAGGCGGCCTCCTTTGCCGTCGCTGTCGGTTACGCCTTCTGGGCGTGTCTTCTGGGGGTGGTTGGGGGCGGTCCCTTATTGGTTACATCAGCCCGCTGGCTGTTTTGGACTTTTGGTAGGGTGGTGGCACGTGCAGACGAGAAAACTCTGTGGACTACGAACCATCCTTTTTACGACCACTCCGTTATATAGTTAGTGTTCGGGGCATCACACTCCCATTCAGTATCATGCGGTAGATTTCTAATTGTAGTGGCGACTATTTTTGAGCACTATGCATGGGACTACCTCACCTGAATGTATTCTTTTTGGCGTTGGGGATTCTTGTGGGCCTCTAGGTGGCGCTCTAGGTCAGGGTAAATCATTAATTAGGAGTGATCCAAACCTGCCAAAACACTGACT
>OLKM01001296.1:67308-94709 GCA_900291075.1 Melanogrammus aeglefinus | reverse complement strand
CATGAGGCATGATGGCATCATTGCCCAGGGCCCGTGACATTCAATAGGCGGCCTTTGGACACGGTTGTTGTGAAAAATCAGTTATAGACGCAGTCCTTACTGCCTTGATTGTGAGCACTTTATTGCAATCGAATTGATGTAGATTGTGTACTTTCAGATGAGCCTGACCTGACGTGCGGAGCGAGCCGACGTCGCGCCGGTCCAGCGAGTTCGCTCAACCTGAATTTTATCGCTCGCCGTTTGTGCTCCATATCTGGACGGAGCATTTCGCGGCGTTGGTGTCCCGCCCCTAAACACTTCTTATGGGTTGATAAGTACACTGGCTTCCTGTTGAATTGTGTTTACATCCCTGACGATTTGATTGGTTGGATTCTAACACAAATAATATACAACTCCGCGACAAAGCGTCACACCTGCATCTCAGGAGACACCTCGCGGCGAGTTTTCGTTCCCGTTTTCAGTTTGCATATTTGTGAAGTCTAAAGGTCCAGGACCAGCTGGTATTCTTCTATGGAGAACATAATGTATACTGTATGTGGTTGATGAGAGAAGTTTTTAAAAGCTAAGATAGGTCATTAGGCCTAATTCTTAAATTGTTTGTATCTTCATGAGTTTCAGTTGATGGAAAATGGACAGTTGTGAGGCATACTTGTTTGAGTTAGTAATATGTGTTAATGTAAGTAATAATTAGGCTAATATGGTGTATATGGAATTGTTTGAGTATTAATATGTGTTTTAATGTAAGTATAATGATTAGGCTAATATGTGTATATGAATTGATATAATATATGTATATGAATTGATATAATATGTGTGTATGAATTCTAGTGTGTTAATTGTTACTGCTGGAATTGGTTATTGGTTGGAATGGTTAGTGGAATTAATAAGTGTGTGTTAATGAGAGAAGTTTTAAAAGTAAAGATAGGTCATTAGGCCTCATAATTGTTTGTGTAGTCATGAGTTCAGTCTTTAAGGGAGGCCAGTTGTAAGGTCCATTTGTTTAAATAAAATGATAAGGATTATAGTAGTGAGGTAATCAACATCAAATTTGAATTTGTGATACATAAACATGATCTTGACTTTGAAGTATACATGCAACAGTTGTAGCCAATGGTTTATTTTTACTAAAAACACACTTACAATTGCTTGCTATCATGGCTGGTGATAATTTCACATTTTTTGCATTTTTATAAAATGTTTCTATTGTTTTAAGTTAAGGGCATACCTAGCTGTTTGCTGTTCAGACAATTGAAACATTCAATAAGTACTCATCAAGCCACCAAGTTTCTGATGATTAGGACTTTACGATTGTTTGGCGGGCGGCGGGTGGGGTAGGGGGGCTAGGGGGGGCTGTGGATGGAGGGCCCTTGAGCCTTTGTTGCCCAGGGCACAGAAAATTGTTAATCCGGCCCTGCTCCTAGCCTAGCCCTTTCGCTGAATTTTTTTTTTTCTTCTTCTACTCCTTCTTCCTCTTCCTCCCTTTTTGGTTAGTAGTAAGGTTGTTTTTTTGAGAATTGTTTTCAGAAGACGCCGGTGTCTCTGAGCATCTCTGAGCATTGGGAACGTAAAGTTATTGGAGAAGTTGAATGGGTTAGGCCTTTTTTTTTTGGTGTGTGGAATCCTATCAGCGACGGCAGACCAGTGTTGTGCCCACAGGGATCCAACAGGCTGCTCTGCTTAGAATCCCAAACGGTTCATGCGAGGAAGTTATCAACCTCGCTGTCAGTTTCCTTCAGTCTCTTGACAGCACAGTTGGTGTATCAGGTGATTTATTCTCCTCTCTTTTGAGGAACTTCCCTTCATGGAGGCTATTTCAAATATGATTTCTGCCAACAGGGTAGCTTAAAAAAACGTGGTTTGCACATCTATGAATTCTATTTTTACTCTTATTCGACCTTTGGTGTGATGTCAGCCAGGTGTTAAAATGAAAATCTCCTCTTCATGAATCGTTTCCATTTCAAACGAGCCTGCACGGATTGCTGAGCAGTCTGAGGCTTCGCAGCTAAATTCCATTCGCAGTCCAAAAGAAAAAAACAGATTCTGCCATTGAGGAGAAGCTCTTGCACGGGGATGAGTGATGTCATTGGCGCTATGCCGCCAGGCGGCAAGGTGAACCGATTGGATGAATGGAGGCGGAAGTGGACCCCGGAGCCCCAGACTTCAGGCAGGCTTCTGCAAGCTGTCAGCGGGGTCTGGCTCCCACAACCGGGGGGGGTGGAATGTGAGTCTACGGTGCGAGACATGACCGGGCCTTGAGAATCAACAGAGGCTCGTGGCCTGAGCCAGGACTGGAGGAGGCATCGGATGGAGGCTCACGGCTCATTTTGATTTCCAAATTAAATTGAACTCAAAAAGAAGACAATTTTCCTCCACTCATCCCGAAGAAGACGACAGAATCACACAGAAAATCGTTGAGTCTACAGTGATTTCAAATTGCCATGTCCTCTCTGCCCTTTATCTCAAATATAGACTTCTATATTTTGCTCCTTAGTTATGGGCCTTTATACTGGAAAAGGTCACTGCTAACACAGTGCAAAGGTTGCGGTGAAGATAATGTTGCGTGTTGTGTCTTCTCAGCTGCTCCCTGCGACCACAGAGTGAAAAAGGTCCCAAGAAAATAACAAGTTATTCCCATTGGGCCACTTCTGTGATGTCACAACGACACCGGCCAGCATAAACCCATGGTCAATTTGGGAGATCATTGGCTAGGACTCGCTTGAAATTTATTTTAAAATATCAAGCCTCCGTCTGCTGGCATTTCAGTGTGTGTGTGTGTGTGTGTGTGTGTGTGTGTGTGTGTGTGTGTGTGTGTGTGTGTGTGTGTGTGTGTGTGTGTGTGTGTGTGTGTGTGTGTGTGTGTGTGTGTGTGTGTGTGTGTGTGTGTGTGTGTGTGTGCGCGCGCGTGCGTGCGTGTGTGTGTGTGTGTGTGTGTGTGTGCAGGTTGGGCTTTTTGGAGCAGTCGTAGTCTGCACACTGACTGGCTGTAAAAACCAAGTCTATAACACAAGAAAGCTCTTTTAATACAAGCAAAGCCACTACAAAATGGCCCCCAAGGGGCCTGTTAAGGGAGCAAAGCTTTAAGCCAGCCATGGCCTTAAGACACTGTTTCATGTTGGCCGTGGCATTACTTCCTCTAACTAAGCCCTGGCTTCACCTCAACACAAATGGTGCTCAGTGTTGCATTTGGGCGTTCTTCTGTTTTTCTTCTCTATTCCCCTGAGTGCACCAAAAAGTGAATGAATATGTCACCATTGTATCAAAGCAGCAGTACCTTATTTTGTATTATTCAACTATAAATGGCCTACCACTGCAGGGTCAAAAAGAGCCCACAGTAAAAGTATAAAATATAATATGGATTTAGGTAAAAAAAACTGAATATGCCAATGAAATATAAACGTGTGGGATATCAAAACCTCTGGGCTCTATATTTGTGATATTAGGTTCTATATTATACAGGGAATTCATCTTAATTAAACCATGAAATATGATGTCATAATATAAAATATGATTGCTGAACTCACCTGGATGCTAGCAGCAAGCCTAAGTCCCAGAACTCTTACTGTATCTGTTTGATCAGAACTATGCTACTACTGCAGTATAGGACAAATGAGCGCCACTCTGCATGTGGACGCCGTACAGGACAGCCAGGAGCTTGACTGCTGTCAGCCTGCATCGCTCAACAGCCAGCGTGTCATTACACGACACTGCGGCGAGGCCGCGGACACTGTTCATTTGTCTCCGGTGTTAAACCCCGTTCATTTTGGACTTTGCCCTATACTTCCTACGCCGCGTTGCAGAAACCAGAAAACCAAGAAATTGTACTGTTTACATGCAACCCTTCAATATTGCGGCGCTCTTAGCCATAGAGGATGACAAATGCCTCTTGGCATTTCACTGCACTTTGTTTTGTGGCAGATGACTCCGCTACCAGCGTGCATTTAGGGTTCTTTTTTTTATTGTGTGGCAGAGTAGAAGACGTCTTGCAGCTGTGTTCTTGACAGAGCCGGTTAGAGATGGCAGGGTCACCTTGTGCCCTGCGGTGTCCACCTCAGTAGCCATGGAAACAACACATTTGGAGCACCGCAAGTCTTCACAAGAACTACTTCTGCATCTTACAGATATTGGTTTTCAACCCGGTCGCAGGGGAAACCAAAACCGGGAGCGTATTTGTGGGTTTTGGGTAACCTCTGCCTTGTTTATGTATGTGTAAATCCCAGGTAATGACTACATTGTGGCCAATCAAAGGCAACCTGTTATGTGGTCGCCAGCAGCTTTTTTGCCTCAAAGCCCCGCTGAGATGTCCAAGATGACTGAGAGAGGGGCCTGGTTTCACCTTGGAGTTCCAGTTAGCCACCACCGTGGGCCATGTGTCTCTCCCTCACAGTTCCCACCACACCAAATATTTTGGTGGGAAGGCTATGGAAAGATAGAATCATCATGTTGGGATTTCGTAGTGTATTCCAAGGGGGTCAAATTCAATGACTGAACAAACATCAAGGTCTGTTAACCAAAAGAGATGCAAGATATCTCTATACTTAAAACATATTTGATCCTTCCTTTTCTCTCCGACAACCCAAGTAAAACAAGTCCAAGGATCTGAGCAGATATCCTACTTTCATGGGTGATTCACATTATGTGCTGTTTGCCAAGTCACTACTAGAACAGTGATGCTTATGATTCCAGAGGGTCTACTGCAAGATTTACTGTGATATTCATGGAGCAATGGTGGTTTATTCATATGCTAATTGCACCTTTATAAAATAATACTACATCACAGGGAATGAAAAAGAGCAGTACTAGCAATTCTTTGAAGAACCACTGAAACATCCATCATTTGTGGTTGAAGGTATGAAGTATTATTATTATTATTGTTGACTTATTTACGAGACAGTATTGTTTTATTTGCTGTTGACACATACTACAATATCCTTTTGAATGACATTTACCTCTTCTGACCCTGATTATGGCCAGGGCTCAGGGGACTACTTGGATTTTGGGTTTATGATTTAAAAACGTCACTCAGAAACAGGCTCTCCAAGACTGGTTTGCTTCTGCGGTTGTCCAAACTATGCCTTCGAACAACAATATTCCACTGTGCTCTCACTCATCTTCGTTGCGTGTTTAGCCCGGCTCCGACCCATGTGAACTAACTTTGAATCTGCTCCATTAAAGTTTTCACGGCTTGCCGGTCGCACGGATGATGCTGACTCTCCATGTAGGTAATTTGCACTTCTCAACTGATTAGCTGTGTGGGTTCCTGGGTAAAGCCACGATGTGTGTTACCCACATTGTTCTATGTACAAAAATCTTTAATTTAGAATCAATCCCCAAATGCTACTTCTTCTCTATTTTTTTTTACCCTTTCTGCTGCTGTCATTGGGTTCAAGCATGGGTTTCTGTTCTCGGATGGCACTGGCACTTTGGAAACAACAAAGCACTCATCTAGCCTCCCCTTCATTCATTGTGTCACTACGCAACAGAGATGCATAACACCAACACACAAGGGCAACCCTGCTAGTCATGGGCCCCATTCCACACTCTTCCAGGGCGCTTATCGCCCGAATCTCCAGGGAATCTTCTGGAATCTTCTGGAATATTTTGTGTGCCCACAGTAATCCAACCGGAGGAGAGATGGAAAGTGACAGAGAGGCACAACAAGCCCAGAGAGGGGAAAGAGAGAGAGAGAGAGAGAGAGAGAGAGAGAGAGAGAGAGAGAGAGAGAGAGAGAGAGAGAGAGAGAGAGAGAGAGAGAGAGAGAGAGAGAGAGAGAGGAGAGAGAGAGAGAGAGGGAGAAAAGCGAGAGGCGACTATAGTTTGTTCCTCCTTCGTTAAAGATGGATTCCTGGAGATGTGCCATCATGGCTGTCTCGCGTGACTCTGTCTGCGCCCTTCTGTCCAACACATGGGACTAATTTACCCTTGTAGGCCACATTGTCGATGCCACAAACATCAACCTCCCCCCCTCTCCTTTTCATCCCTCTTCAGGAATAAAGAGGGTGAGGGGAGGGGTGGACCACTACCGTTACACAATGCCGGTGTCCAATAAAAAGTCACAGTAAACGGCCCAGTGAGATTGGTCATAACCAAACAGCTTTGCCTGTTTTAAGGCAAGACATCAACGCACTTCATTATTCACACTAAATGAGGCGGAGTCGGTATGGGTGGGTGTAATCAGGGCTGGGTCAAACAACATCGTCTCTCACTCCATCTCTTTTGACGTCGGTGTAACTCAGAAACGCGGGGACATGAGGAAACCTTCATTACGTTGATCATGAATTAAGGACCAGGGGGAGTAGTTGAGTGACTGACAGCAGGGCATTGTGGGGCTCGTGTCGCCCCAATGCACCCTGGGTGCAGCTGTCGAAGCAGGCCCGAGCCGACGCGTCGCCGACCTCCGCAGTGAAAGGGGCTGCTGACAGCCCGTGTAAATAAACACTGACGTTTTTGAGCCTTGCAATTACACGTTTTCTTAAAACGCGCACCCAAATGAATTCCACTGGCGTTCCGTTACACCGTGTGTTTCACCCTGGGTGGGTGTTGTTGACGGTGACGCCAAAGGGATTAAAAGTGTCGATGGGATGTGTTTCAAGGTGCTCGTCCTGATTGTCACAAGGAGGCCTGTCACCGCCATGATAACTGACCACGGAATTTGCCAAGGTCTGTGCAGCCACATTTGAACCATAACCATGCGATATAGCTGTCCATTAGGAAGTGTATGATGTTACCCACCAATGATGATAGGTGGAGGAGCAGTGCAACAATGAACCTGAAATTGATCTGAATTTCAAATCATCATGCCCACATTGGCGAGTCCCTTCTTACGTGGTTAGATTTGTTAACCTTGCCTTATTATGTGTATGTGTTGTGTGTTGGGTCCCCCTTGGTGACTCAAGATCCTCTTCTAGCATCCCAACCAATCACTATCCGTTTGTGTCTCTCCCCTAGGGGTGGTCCGGCAGGTGAAGCCTATCATTGGTCCGCTCAACCTGGTGCTTAAGCTGGCCATGATCAACCTGACGTCCCAGGGGGTTTCCCATCAGAGCGTCATCAACATCCACGTCTCCGTCTCCGAGTTCTGGTTCTGAGCGCCGGTCGTGGACGGCGTGTTAACATGGCGCATTGAAGAAGACTCCCTTGTCACGTGACGCCTTGCTTAAAACATAGGATCGACTCACACTCTGAGGTGCCTCTGCGAGGGAGGGGGTTAGGTGAGGTACTCTGATGCACATGCACACGTTGGTCGTGTTTAACGAGTAGTGTTTTTGCTGGGGGCATTTCGTGTAAGGGGCGATGTTTCAGTGATGACAGACCACACGCTGCTTGTAGTTGTATATTAAAAAAGAGCACTAATGATTAATCCACTTTGACGTGCCCTATTGCATCTGGTGCACTGTAGCTGTAGTCCTATACGCTATATAAAGTCATTGTAGAGAGTAGAGTCAGATATACATTGATTGTGGCTGCCATGCATTTTGGGAAGACTTTGAAGGATATGATGATTTATTGTAACCCTACTTTTGTAGCATTCACCTCTGTTTTTATTCTTCTATCAAATAAACATTATTTTTATTTACAGTATTTTATTTTTCGCTGAACGCTACACATTTGACAGTGCTGCAGATTTGTTAGACCAAAACAACATGTAAGGTCATAACCCTCTACAACATAGTTAAACATGTTAAACATATACAACATGTTCTTTTCAAGAGAACATGTTTGTTTTGGGTATTACCTGGGACCAGATATACATGCCATAAAACCAAAAGAGTCCACAAAAGTTGGTCAACAGTCAGATTAAAGTTTCTAGGTTTGAACCTCAATGTCCCCAGTCTACATGTGTACACACTTAAGAACGGTACCTAATCCAGATTATTGATTATTAATTATTAATTGCATGTTATTTTAATAAATTTGCACCACAAATGGTGCATTGTTTCAGAAAAGTATCAGTGAATGTTACTGATAATTTTTTGGCTGGGTGAGGATATTTAGATTAAATAATTATGTATACATTATAAACCATGCATACCATTCTAATTTTGGACATAATAGATAGTGGCATTATTTTAAGGGCTTAATAAAATAGATTCATAGATAGAATTAATGCAGAAAGAAATGCATTGCACAGCAAAATTCTTAAGACAATTCAATAATACTCAGGATTGGTCGCGGTTTGAATTCTAAATCATTGCACAATCATCAATCGGATTACATTTCAATCCTATTGTCTGTTTGATTGATGGGTGGTCAAGGCTGCTTCCAGAAAATTCTGGTGGAGGAGGTGTGTGTGTGTGTGTGTGTGTGTGTGTGTGTGTGTGTGTGTGTGTGTGTGTGTGTGTGTGTGTGTGTGTGTGTGTGGTGTGTGTGTGTGTGTGTGTGGTGTGTGTGTGTGTGTGTGTCGTGGGGGGGGGGAGGCTGACTCAGACATGGAACAATGGGACAATAATGGCATTCGGCATGAGCGGCCCCATGGTACACGAAAGCATGTACCCGGGCATCCACATCACTAATTACATTCACCAGTGAACCAGAACCTCTCTCTGCTTCTCCCGACTCTGAGAGTGAAGAGGGAGGGGAGAGACAGCGGATGGAAGATGGAGGAGGCGGGGGGGGGGGGGGGGGGTGGGGGGAGTTGTGTCAGGGTGGGGGTAAGGAGAGCAGATGTCAGGGTAACGGCCCTAGCTATGGTGGGTCTGTAATCATCTCAGCAGTGTCCCATGCCCCCAGCCAGAGGCTCGCTGGGCTTCAAAGACAGCGGTGCAGCAGAGGGACAATTTATCAGGAGCTGACTGCACGGGACGCGTCTGAGGGCTCTGCCGAGGGGGCTATCCCAACTTCAGAGGAGGATGAGGCCAATGGGGTCGTCCTGGTGGTCAACATAAAAGGGGGAAAATAAATGTGTGTGTGTGTGTGTGTGTGTGTGTGTGTGTGTGTGTGTGTGTGTGTGTGTGTGTGTGTGTGTGTGTGTGTGTGTGTGTGTGTGTGTGTGTGTGTGTGTGTGTGTGTGTGTGTGTGTGTGTGTGTGTGGAGAGAGAGACTGTGTGTGTGTGTGTGTGTGTGTGTGTGTGTGTGTGGTGTGTGTGTGGTGTGTGTTGTGTGTGTGAGAGAGAGAGAGACTGTGTGTGTGTGTGTGTGTGTGTGTGTGTGTGTGTGTGTGTGTGTGTGTGTGTGTGTGTGTGTGTGTGTGTGTGTGTGTGTGTGTGTGTGTGTGTGTGTATTTGTGTGTGTGTTTCTGTATGTCAAAAGAAAAGCTTTTTGGTTGTGAGTTGGTATAATAAATGTGTATGTGTTTACCTGTGTATGCGTGTTTAATGTAATGTGGTGTAGAAGATCATGTGTGTGTATGTATGCGTGCTCATGTGGTCAATCTGAAGGATGTGTGTGTGTGTGTGCGTGGGTATGTCTGTGTATGTGTGTGGGTCTAATGAAATGTATTATCATGTGTATGTGTGTGTATCCACTCTAGGGCCTTGGAACCCCATGTGTAGCATACATTTGATATGGCATACGTTTTCTACCAAATCCCTGACAAGGGCTCTGCATAATTATACAAACCTATAGTTTAGCGAATAATCCCATAGCAAACGGCTGAGGAGCTATTTCCTTCACCCTCCAAGTATGAACGGATTCAGGTTTCAAGAGCTAATCCAGCACACAGGCTAAAGAATGTGAACAGGCCTTCTGCTTCTGCAGCTCGCCTTTCTATCTTTGAAACGTTGAAAACCTTTTGGAAGGCAGCAGAACATTTCTTGTTTATATGTATGCACCCATTGCATGGAAGCCCTTTTTTTTTTCCTGAAGTGCAGAATACCTCCAACTCCAGCTAATGCTAAAGCTCTACCCTGCCAATGGTAATCGCACTCTAATGGCACCGGCAACAACACATTTCAGGCTCCCGGTACCGTGCTTTTGGCCACGTTCATTCACTGTTAGGATTAATACAGTCTGGGCTTTATTGGAGCAATTGGAGCGAGAAAACGTTTCACAAGAGCATTTCACGACACGATACACAAGCAGCTGGGTATGATGCTGCAAAAACAGTGGTCTTCAGCATCCAGACCATAACCAAGAGAGCTCTTGCTGGCTGGCTCTAAAGGCCTGGACAGTAGGGCAGCTAGCCCCCTTGGCAGCCCTCACCCAAACCACATACATGTGGGGACAAATGAGCAGAGTATCTCCTGCCAGACTTTCCGTTCCGAAGCCAAGAGGGAGAGCTCGCACACACTTGGCGGCCCCTCGAGCCCCTTGCCCAGCAAGCGCGCTCACGTTATGACTAAGAAGAGGCGGCTGGGTGAGTCAAACTACAGTGGCGGTGGGAGGAGTGGTATTGGTGGTCTCGGTCGGCCGGGGGGGGGTCATCATGCCAAACGCTTGCATCGACCGTCAGTTCCAGTTGGGGGCAGATTGGTGCTGTTTCTGGCACACAAAGGCCAGAAGCAGAGGGGGGGGTGTCTTGGTCGATTGAGGAAAGATACGAGAATAGGGGCAAGAAGTGTGTGTGTGTGTGTGTGTGTGTGGGTGGGTAGAGGAGGGGGAGGTAGGCTCGGTGGTTGATCAGTCGGGAGACCAGGATTGCGAGGCACGTGCTGGGTCTACTCCTGGATTTACTCGCTCTCGCGCTCTTTTTTTTCTTTTTCCCGCTTTTTCCTGGCGTCTCTTCCGAAGCGTCCACCGCAACACATGTTGCAGGTTATAAGTGGGTTCTTTTAATAAATTTGGGGGATAAGTCCTCTCTCTCTCTTCCTCGCAATGGTTAAGCACTGTTTCTTATTATCATCAGCGTTCTCTTCTAAAGCACAGGACCAGAAGATTTCTACAGAAATCATGTTCAAAATATTTGACTTGACCAGTGTGCAGTATCGATGAATTTACTTACCTTCACTTGTTAACTTAACAACATGCAATAACATATTTTTGTAAGCGCCAATGGAAACTTAATCATCGCAATTACCTTTATCTTTATTCCTCTGGGATAAATAATTGCGCTATTGGTTAAGAAACAAAAGTGTTCTTTTGTGAATAAGTTGGGGAAAAAGGGAAAGCAAATAAAGTGATATTTTTCAAAAGCCCAACAGATGGCAGGCAAATACAGCTGAACACAGTGCCAAGCCATCCCCAAAGGAGAGCGATAGACATACACTCTGGAGTCAAACCCTCTTTAACTCCCAAATATATAATAAGAAAGATAGCATTATTATTATTGCTTATCTCACAGGGAGTTAGTATATACTACTTATACTACTTACTAAACGCAAGTATCCCATACATAAACAGTAGGATACATCAAATATTTCTGCGGGCATGAAAGGAAAAGAAATGCTGAATCTTAAATTATTATATTTAAGTTCATTTAATATTACATTTTTATATATTTTCACACAAAATTTGAATAAACAAGTTTGGACTTATGAACCCCTCGCTAGTCCGTCAATAGAAAACACACCACCCGATGGGACGGTTCTGTGGTTTGGGTCAGAGGTGATGGCGGCGTTGTTGGGTGTAGCAAAGGGTGGGGACGGGGTGTGTTGAGGTAAGGGTAGATGGAGATCCTCCACCTTCACCCAATGAACACCATTGAACACATAAACGTATGCTGCTCCGTAACGGACTGGTCTAGACGTAACCACGCAGATCCACTGGGGAACCCCACGCCTGCTGGCAGAACCCCCAGTGGATCGCTCCCACTCAGGGTGATACAGAGGGAGGAGACCCTGCCGAGGAAAACTCTGACAATTCAGCGTGTAGTGGGTCCGTTGCTCCCAGCAGCAACCCCCGGTTTGCTGCCTGCCGGTCGTAAAGGGAAGAGCTGTGACGTCGCTTGGCCGAGCTTAGATGTATTAAACATGCAGACAAGGAGATGCATGTAACCAATTATGAACATAACGTGAGATGGGCTGGATTGAGATAGGTCATTGCATGTCCGTCTTCCTTTCATGACATTCCCATATTGGGCTTGAAGGGTTTTTGCGATAGCAGTATTTCCTAAACTTTACTCAAGATTATGTTCTCTTGTGGTGGTTACAAAACAGTTTTATCTTCAAAAGAATACATTCTGTGTGTAGTGTTAGGGTTTGAGTCAAGAGATAATGCTACTGAGGCCCTGGGTTGAAAACAGTTTCGTTTTTCAACTCTCAACTCTGTGGAGCAGAATCTTTCTCTGTGGGCTCATATATCCTTTCCAGTTTTCACAGTCCAATGTGGTCGTGGATACTACAAAACAGGGTGGTCAAAAGTCCAACGACATAGCTCTCGGTAGATTTATGAATGTGTTCTTTGAAAGGGCCTTTTTCCTTGCAGACGTTGGCTGATACGCACACAGCACGTCTGATAAGCCCTCAGTGACTCCATCACCAACTCTCACTGACCTCAGACGTTGACGTTCTGTTTTGTAAGCGAGCTGGAGAGTTGGCCTTGTGTCCCTGGCTATTGTTTGTCTTGTGTGTGTGTGTGTGTGTGTGTCTGCAGACTCTCAGTGGACACATACAACTTCCTTTTTTTGGGGGGTGTGGGGGGGGGGGGTGGTGGTGGGGGGTGGGAGGCGTCGGTTGCTTCAACATGCCCCAACATCAACCAGACATGGATGAACCCCACAAAGGGGAGTTTCTCTCTTTCTCTCACCCCCTTTCTCTAGCCTGCCATACCAGACAAATTGTAAACTGGAATTTGTCTGGAACCTCTCGTTCCTTTTCGATTCTAATGGGTGTCACCAGCGGGTGCAGACCAAAATGCCTGTGGATGGAATTGGATAGGCCTACAACCAATCATAACAATGGATTCGGGGACGCAGACGAAAAAACATCATTCTCCTCTGCAAATGCCTTAAGTGCAGTCGTTTATTCCTTTTTTTTGTGAAAATATATAGTCCAGTTAGTTGAATACTGTCTCCATATGGCGTAATGAACAGACCGTTGTACATCAGCAGTAGCCATCTTTGTTGTTGTCTAAAATGCCTCTACTCGCTCCTCTGTACCGTCATCGTATTTATCTTGCTCCATTTTTTGGTTGTAATTGTCTTTGTACCGGGCAGAAATCTTCTTCAATTGAAGGGGAGCCAGACTTTATCAGAAGAGCAAATGAAGCATGAGTTTGCGAGATTGGTCTGCTTCCCAGGGTCATTTTCATTTTCTTTCACTCTCGCTCTCTCTCTAACTCTCTCTCTCTCTAACTCTGTGAGCATTAGAGGCCATGATGGGAATTGTTTTGATATTTTGTTACAGGGGAAACCATGATATGCTCTGTGTTTCAATGTGTTGTTTCAATAATGAAATCTGGTGGAACTGACTCTGCACTTGCCCTGGAAGTCAGGGACTCGCTTTGATCCTAATCACACACACATACTGTAGTTAGACAACGTTTGATAGTTAGCTGATATAAGCTAGTTGTACCCAGGCAATGTTTGAGGCCCAACTGATATCCATTCGCTCATTTGATATCCATTAAGTATTCTAAACCAATAATAACAGCGATTGCGGTTTTGATCCCGCCTTGATTGACAGCTTACATCCAAGCAGGAGCTGTGTTTTCAAGTTCTACCTACGTAGTACTAGTTTTGGACACCAGAGAAATGCTGTTAACAGCTTAAATGACCCTCGGTGAGTTTGTGTATCGACGCAAGCCATGCTAGGCTAATCCAGCTATATTTCATTATTCTACTTTAATGCTTTCGTATAATTCTGGTTTCAACATTACAAATGTGCAACATACGTCTGGAGTGTGGCATTTAGCGTTTGAGTCACTTCAGTATTGTTTGGTAATGATACTTGTTAAACATCAAGCCATGCGGGAAGTAAGCATAGTTACACGTGTCTCTATCATATTAAACGTCGATAGTTAATAAAATTTGAGCAAAAAGCTCCACTTTACTCGTGTCTAATTTATGTTACCATTGTTAAACAACATTTTGATGAAGTGCTATTTCTGACCCAGTTTTATACAGGTTGCTTCCGGATTTGTTTGATAAAACAATGTATTGATGGAAGGATACTATCTTGGGAACGAACTAAGAAGAACATTAGAGAAGTGATCTTCATCAAAGAAAATACTAAATACGAATGACTGTCAGACTGACTGCAGTATAATATTCTGGCACAGTTTGGCTCGTAGCATTGGCCCAGTGCGGCTGGGATTTGCATTCCCATTACAACCGGTCTTCCCTCTTGAAGGCGCGTCTTTTTAACCGAAGACGCGCTTGTCTTGAGTCGATGAAACAACACTCGCACATTTATTGCCTTTTTTATTTGTAGATTATAACCTAACAGAAAATTTGTTTGATTCGTTTAAGACAAATTTAATATATTTAGGTTGTTTCAGACGAACGGCGACACACATAATGAAATCCGCAATAAGGAATTCACTTTGACATTCAATATTCCCCCTTTTTTGCTTCCCAAATCTCAGTGGCTCACTAAGAGCCGATTTATTTCATATTGGTTCTGTTTACTCATTGGACAGTGGTTCAGATATTTCCCAGAGTTGCAAACGATGACTTTACACCAAGACTGATCTGAACGAAAAAACGCTGACTGTTGTGAGACTTTAGATTTAGAATAAGGACCCAATAAAATTGAATTGAATACTTGTGAATGGTCGTTGTTAAATCTCCATTGAACTTGTGTTTTGTGAACAGTGTGTGTATTGTGATTTGTTATATTATTTGCAATAAAATGTATATAACAAGTTATACCTGTGTTGTCTGTTATTAATCCGGACTGTACCCTCATTTCTAATTCTAAGTAGTCTAAACTTAACTCAATATAGTTAATACATTTAATGTAGGTCTTAGCCAGTTATTTCAGTGATCAACTGGAAACAATTCCCTGCTTGAAATGTGTCTTCAAACTTTGGAATGGGGTTCAGTCAATAAAATTGAATATTCTCTGAACAACATTAACCTTTGCTTGAGACTAAAATGAAGCCGTATATAATTAAATCCTTTATTTAATATCCTGGTTTGCGTTAGGAAAATGTTTTTGAGACAAAATGTTTTATAGATTGGTGACTGTACACGTTTCTTCCCTAAGTGTAACATCTGCATTTCATTGTTTGTTGAAACCACTGTTTATTGCATGCACGCAAACTTTCTGAATTTCAGATTCAGAGAATTAATTATCCACTTTCAGCAGCTATGCCGTGGGGAAAGGGACTCAACAACACAAGTCAAGAGTCACTCACCAGCACTTGAATAGGTTCCTTTAACATTGCTGTGTGCTAACATCATTAACACCCTGTATTTCACAAGGATTCCACACACAAAGTTCTTTTGATCTTGCTGAGTGAAAACCAACACAACACTACTCTGAAGTTGTCTTTAATATTAATGAGCGCAAAGCCTTTGAACTTGACACGCTTGGCCCAAGGCATGTTCGACGTGACTTCATTTTGTTTGGCTATTGTTGATGATAATTAATCAATTGCATTTGGCGTTCTGCGCTGCCTGTGGTTCGGGCTTTTGTAATTGAAGAGGGCTTCGGAGAATATCCATCAAAATGTTATTGTTTTGGTGCTAAGTACTTTCGGTTAATCGTTAATCTTTACATCATTGATTTGCAGGAAGCGGTTGGGTGAGAGGGTAGAGGTGGATGCCACTTCATCAAGGTAACACTTCTAATGTGAGACTGTTAACCATTACCTTTGTGATGCCCTCTCATACAATAGACTATACTGTGTTCTTGTACATATGGCCTATATTTTCCAATTTGATGGTTTTCTTTCAAGCTACAGTTTCAAGACTTTTGCAGACACTAATTATTCTCATGCCAGACCGAATAAAAATGGCTTGAGTCTCTTTGGTTCTAATCTATTGGCCCTCTAGAGTTCAGAGATCCCCCTGGAGCCATTTAGACCCATATCCTGTGTGTTATTACGATGAGACATATCATCCCCTTGCAAAGCATTCGCTTATTTCAGAGTAAGCGGGTGGACATGACAGATAAGATTCAGGTTCAAAATTCTGGTTACGGCTTAGAAGTCTCTGGAAGCCATCGAAGCGTCAATCCGAGGGCTCTCTCTCTCTGATCCTTTGTACTGCGTATTGGGTAACGGTCTTCCTCCCTTTTCCTTCCTTTCCGAGTGCTTTGTTGTGGTCGCTGAGACAATCGGTAACAGCACAGTGGAATAGGTATCACTCCCATGGTCCCCTGCTTTGGTAAACTATTAAAGGAGATCTTCTTACTGTGACCTGCCTGGGAGGCAATTGCCCCTCAAGAGTTGCGGCGTCTTTGGATGTGACATGTGATCCGTTAGAACAAACTGTAAAATGTCATCCAGCTCATTTATTTGTCATTGAAATTATATAAAGATATATCATCGCTCCCTTTTTTCATGATTAAGTGATCACCATTTTGGAGTCTTTATTCTATTTTCATGTCATCCAGCTTTCTCATACTTTGTCCATTTGAATGATCAAAATCACTGCAAACTCTACTTTATCATTGCTATTGTAGATAATGTTGTGGTTACTTGGGCTCTTTTATGGAGCCATTTTCAGTGTTTCTTATTTAAATGTGTGGTATTTTCACCAACTCTCCCTTTACAAGGCTTGATGCAATCACAGGTCAAAGTGGAAACAGGCTCCTTTCCCTAAAAGGAAAGCTATTAAGGAAAGCTAGCCGTCTGCTAGCAGAGGACACGCAACATGACTATGAAGGGCTGCTTAAACAAAGCCTTTCACTACTTGGGAACCAATAGTACTTTTTTCCTTGGTCTGTGTGCCCCGCCAATGCAACAATGGGAGATTTCTGTTTGGGTCTTGAGGCTTTTCCAAATAACCGAACCCTTGTGTCCCGTTCAACGGTGCGCAGACGGATGGTCGTGGTCCCCCAACTCCACCCTGAACCCTGTTGTCCCCGGATGAGGACTAGGTCTGTCTGCGCCTCAAATTAAAATGTGTATTTGCGCTCCACTTTTGTTTGTGCTCGTGGATGATTTTTGCAATAAAAATCAGCCTTTTCTGGCAGTAGTCAGATTCCTCGGTGATGACATCATGCCTTGCGTATTTGGTGGTAGGGGGTTATTGTGGCTCTTTCCCTTGGAAAAATTCAGCCTGTAAAAACTACTGTTGCTTTTTGTCTGTGGAATGAAATATAGAATAGAATCCTGCCGCATATTCTTTCTGGCCACAATTAGGAGCAGACCAGCTTGAGTGTGTTTTGGTGCACGCCCGGCGATGAAGCTGCCTTTGACCTCCACTTATGAGACAGCGTCGGAGAATGCCAAGCACCAGATCCATTGTAGAATAACAAAAAACCAACAGGGATCTGGTTTGTTGTTGTGCTTGCAGTGCTCGTGATGCAACTTTTGATTTAATAATCGTGAAAGAGCAACAATAGCTTCACTTGTTGGAGCACTGCAACTCTGCATGTTTTGGTCCCTGTCTGGATGATCTTATTTTAGTTAACCTTAACACTTATGATATCCAGTACGATTTGAAGGTAGCATCTGACAATTTAAAACCCAATGAAAATGACATTCTCCGAATTTGTGTTTTTTTTCAATGTTCCCCAAAAATGTGAGTTTTGGTGAATTTATTTAGATTGCGGAGATGGTGAAAGTTCCTCTGTTCCACCAGTTCTGGCCTTTCAAAACGTTTCCTCAGCTAATTATCTGTAGCACACACCTGGTACCACAAAGCACATGGGGGAAGATGGTGGTATGGATAGTGACCACTTGTCACCATTTGGAACATTGTGACCCTACTTCTGTTTCGACCTGTGAGTCTTAATCCGTTGATGGAGAAGGCCAGCTTTTCTTCATACAGCACTAGGGCTGTGAACAAGTCATGACCTCACTCGAGAGAAAAAAACTGAAATTGAGTTACGAACCAAACAAAACATGATTTTAATCATGGAATTGCGACTGTAATCTATCATCCCGTGAGCGTTTCTTTCATCAAGCTGTCAAAAGGCTCAGCTTTTGTGAACTACCACTTGAAGCAAAGTGAGGTTGATTTAACAGAACCCCTCATTTGAGGAAGTTACATCCAATCAGCCGATGGGGACCCACACTCGGGGCATGCATCGGCAGCTGAGTTTTGAATCGGACTGTGTGTGGTACATGGTAATTGTAGGAGAGAGTGAGAAAGCCTACACTGAGCGAATTGTGGATTTTGAGAAGCCGGTGCTTTAGGTTGGCCAGCACTAAGCGCCCATGGTGGTTTGCTGAGGCTTAAGTCTCAAGGATGTGCCTTTGGTCTTTTGGGCAAGAGAGATGGTGCCCTGTCACTGAATCTGCCACAGACACCACATGGAACAACAGGGAGATTCCTCGTTAGCAAATGTGCGAGGTTGAGTTGGTGGGGGTCTTACTATGTGATGACCTTAACATATGACACCAACATTGGCCTCCTTTGAAATTGTAAGGTATGTCAGACCTACCCTCTGGACTTTCATTGACACATTCAGTGGAGCTTTCATTGAAATGAATCGGAATATATTCCATGAGGTTAAAAATACACGTGATTTATGTCAAATATTTGTTAGTTTAACATATGGGTACTCAGCTTTGACAATGGCAATTATAATTTTGATATCCAGAAAATTATATGATATATCATCTGTTAGCTGTCATGATTTCACCAAATCACCATTCAATAAATAGAATCCAAAAATGTTACACAGAGAGGTTTTTATGGGGCTGCCACATTTTTTATGGGGCTGCTTTTAGTCAATTTCTTTGTGTGATATATTTTACCTTCCCTTTTATCTTCTACTAGCTGTTTTGTCTCTACACAGTACAGGAGTCATTGTTTGAACATTCATACGCTGTTTTTCTTGGAGTTTTGTTACAAATTTAATCGTGGTTTAATATTGAAACTGAAGCAAGGAGAAGGAAGTTTCCAACTCGTAGTGCCCTGATGTTTTCCAGTGTTCGATGTCAGTATTATAATTTAATAAAGCATGTATACAATTTCCCTTTATACCAGTAATAAACCGGTTTCCTAAATAAATTAAAACATCTACCAAATCAGCTGCAATAAATTCTACTCAGCCCAAACAGGGGGAAAATGACATGTTCTGGTGAGAATTCAGTCTCAAAAAGGCATCTGCAGCATCGACTTTCAGCCTTGCATGGATTAAGTCTTTCCCTTGGAGAATATTCACTTCTATAAGCACAGTTGTCTTTTGGTTATCCAAACAGCATCATGCAATCACCTATAAACTGGGGTCTGATGCCATGCCACAAACGGTGAAAGGGGGGAATATTTGAGGGGTAATGTAACTCGGCCCACTCCGCAGACTCTGGGTAATCTTCACGTTTCACTCTTCTTTCAAGCAATGAAAGGTAGGGCACCTAATTGTACAGCGGTCACCCACGAGAGTCTAAATCAGGTTCCAGGCCACACAGTAAGACATACAGTGCAGTCCCACGCAGAGGAAGCAGCAAAAGTCATGGGGAAGAACGTGAGACGTCTTCTCTGATTGTTTTACTTACTTACTGATCCCGTCTCCCGAAAAGGGCGCAGACAATCCAATCCATCTTTGTATATTTCCACGCTTCCTTGATAGGGCTAGGTGTCCCACCGAGCGGATGTCATCACCACGCACATCCGAGCACACTGTAAGCACCCTTGTGGCTTGGGTGCCTGCCTTGACCCCTTTTGCCCGCAAGTGAGAGTCCACTTGTTTTATGGGCTCCAGAGTGAGTAGATGCTGAAGCTGAATGTGTATGGGCCATGTTATGCCATGTTACCATGTTATGCATTATGTTAACATGTACAGCGAAAACCGGTTAGGCAGATTACCCTGGTAGTGGGCATTATCCAGTTGAGGGGATTATCATTCTCATTATCGCGTGGTTACTGGGTCAGTAATAGACTGTGATTGTGAATGTGCGGAAATAATTCACACCACCCAAATTCGAGTAACAGTTGTTCTATGAGAAAATAATCTCAGAAAATGAGTGGTAACCTGGTTGTTGTGACCAGGTTACCACTAATTTTCTGAGATACGTAGCCTGGTTTCGGTGTTTACATGGCACTGTGTGCTGTGCATGTTTGCGCAGTGCATAAAGATTTGTGTAACGAAGATATCTGTCAGTCAAACACAAATATCACAGACAAATATCACAAATCCCAACACCAATCAAAAGGGAAACGAGTAGTGCATTGAGGACTAGTCTTTTGCTTCACTACTGGTCATCTTAAATTAATACCCCCCACCCCCCCACCTGGCTAATGATACATTCAAATTAGCTGTGGTTTCAGGGATACTTTTTCCTCAAATACCCAGCCGCATTCACACAATTTTTTCTCCCCACCTCACCTCTCTAGTCTGGCCCGAGGAAACCACACGCCGGGGTCACTGCGCTAGGCTCAAGCCAAACCAGACCCATAATTTAGCTTTTGTTTCAGATGTAGCCTCAAAGCCTGAAATATAAAGACACAGGGCAGCCTGGGAAGGTCAGTGTGTGTGTGTGTGTGTGTGTGTGTGTGTGTGTGTGTGTGTGTGTGTGTGTGTGTGTGTGTGTGTGTGTGTGTGTGTGTGTGTGTGTTGTGTGTGTGTGTGTTGTGTGTGTGTGTGTGTGTGTGAGGTACTGAAGCCTGGAGAGAGTCAGAGAGTGCTGAATGCAGTGTGTGTTGTGTGTGTGTGTGTGTGTGTGAGTGTGTGTGTGTGTGTGTGTTTGTGTGTGTGAGAGAGTGAACGCAAGAGAGAGAGTACTCAGCAGCCTGGGAAGGTCAGAGTGTGTGTGTGTGTGTGTGTGTGTGTGTGTGTGTGTGTGGGGCGACGAGAGAGCGAGAGGTCTCAACAGAAGGGAGGGTAAGAGATGAATGAAGTGTGGAAGGAAGAGAGAGACAGAAACAAAATAAATTAGGTTAAAATTGAAGTGAAAACGATAGGTAGGAGGAAATTAAGAAACTTAAAAAACAAGTGAATGTACAACTGAACTAAGAAAGTTCAGACGAGACATGGGAGTGAAATAAAGAAGAACCGAACAACATTGGCAACAGCTTCTTTCCACTCTGCTGAGGAAGTCGTTCTTGAAAGAATGTATATACTGTATCTCGACAGGAAAAGCAATGTAACAAGGATCTGTCCTTGCCAAACCACTGGCCATTACTGACCATTACAACTGATGAGATATAACTATTTTGGATCCTTCTGGTATGGTGACAGGCCAACCGAATGAATTCACTCTGACGTCTCAATGTGTCAGCTGGATGACGCTCCCTGCTTCTTATTGTCACAACGCTTTATGCGTTTCACAAACTTGCCTGTGTAAGTCATTGACTGACAAAGGCTGAGAGGAAAAATACCCCATTCTCCTATTTTGAGGTGGTATAAGGAAACACTTAAAACAATGGGGAAATCATTTTCTTACTTTCTCAATCCAACTATAAAAAACTGCCTGGCGTTGTTTATCACACTTGGCATGAAAAGCTCGAGCTATGTAACTAACTGTGTTTTGAACACTACTCAGCACCTAAGGTAAAATACGTATATTCTGGCCGGTGCCAATAGTTTTAGCCATAGTAGCCTTTATCCAAACCCCCTGGGCAGTATGACATTTGAAGTCCATCATCATTGAGGCTACATCCAGCTGACATTTACGTTTTGCCAAGCCAGAACTGCAGTCATGAAGAAACAGGTTTTCAGTCATTTAGCGCACGCTGTGAAAACTAAAATGTCATAATCTGCCACACTATGAGACCTCCATTGTTACACATGGAGGAGAGAGAGCTGGTGGCTTGGAGGGTGTAGACATTTCAATCCAAAACCACAACCCTCCATTCAAGGAAAAACAAACCGACGTCCAGCTAGTGTATTATAAATGGGCCTGACCTCAGGACGCTATGCCTTTAGCTCCATCTTAGGACAAAGTGTCCCGTTGGGGGAATTAGGTCCGAATTCATGAACACATCTGAACAGTGTGCCCCTGTCCGCCGGTCCAGTTTTAACCGGCCCCCGGTGTCATGTTTTATAAAGAGCCGTCACTTTGACCACAGATGGACAATAGCATATTTTTTTTGGCTTGGCTTTGTTTCTGGCTTTGTTTCTGTTTTCTGTTTTTAGTATTTGACATATTCTTTGGCACGTGACTTTTGCACAGCCATGACCAGCCACTAATAATCCCTTCTCAACTGTAACTATGAATCTGCGGGATGATCAATATCTATCTTAACTGGAATAGAAATGTTTAATTGACCATACCCCATTGACTTTTTGAGTTGCTTGAGTTCATTTTGCATAACAAAGGTCAATGGTGAAAATGTTCGAAAAATTAAAATGGACAATTTGTACTGATTTACAGCAAACCATAGGATGTGTAAATAATGCTTTTTAAGAATGGACATGTATAACATTGACCATCCTTCTATCAACAACTATCAACGAGAGTAATGCTTTCCTCTATTAAACCCGAAAGTTGTCTTAAGTTTCCCAAATACGTTTTTCCCAAATTTCATATTTCTCACTAACCATTTTGAGATGTGGCCAAGGTTTTTATATGGGCAACTTCTGCATTAAGTCCTTCCTCTGCTTCCTTTATTCATTCTCCAAGAGGGCGGTACAGGCTGCTGCATCAGACCATGTTCTGATGTTATCTGCTGCAGCTTGACAGAAATGCCACAGCCTTAAAACACACCACTTTTTTTCTATGTCCTTCCCCAGCCATGACATTTTCCCCTCTGTCTTTCCCTCTCTTTGGGTTTCCCTCTCTCTCTCCCTCTATTTTCCTGTGCTTCTGGACCTTGGTTCCTTGGAAACCTGTTCCATGAGAGAGATGACATGTGTAAGCCTTTCCTTTTTTTTCTTTCTTCTTCTTCTTTTCCACAGCTATCCCTTGTAATTGTTTACGTTTGAGACCACTGGCAAGTCTAATCTTGTCATGTTTTATTAAGACCTGAATTGTAGAATCTAGCCCAGGAGGGTGAGAGTGGTGAGGCGTTAGCTGTGAGGTCTCGCATGGAGGTAGCTGCAGAACTGCTACGCACGGCAGCGTCAAGGCCTGTGTTCAGCTCCCCCTACCAGTCTTCCTCGCTCCGTCTGCAGAACAGACTGGCATCTGGCAGGTTGGGCAATACCTTTAATCCACGGTTATATAAAGTGTCATGGCTTAGACATGTTATTGCAACTCCATTGTACAAATACACCCCATATTGCTAAGTAAACAACATTCAAGGTGGCCGTGAAAAAAAGCTAAAAAGGCAAAGATTTTAACCCTAAGTGTGTTGTTACCTCCATTGCGAGCTGTTTTCCCCCCAAGACAGCTCCCCCCCCTTTTGTACATAATTACATCTGACAGAGAGCCCTGTGACAGGAAACCGCACAAAGTCATTATGTGTTCATAGCGTTGGAAAGAAATGTACATTTGTCAGCATTATCATTCATTTTTTTTTAACCCGGGCACAGTAAACAAGGCGAGACAGGCGATTCCTTCCTGCCTGAACCCAAGCATATCGCACCGAATTCCATCGCACTCTTGTTTCATTTCATATTTCATACAGACCATTAGAACAATTGTGTTATTATGGCAGTGTAAATAGACCTTTGCGCCGGGCAAGGCTTCAGGAATGCACATGATGTGTGAGCTGAGCCCGTGCCCGGCCGCAAGCAGCTAAAGCATCATTTATTGGAGGGATCAGCGGCCCCCTATGGTAAGTCGGCGGTGTTTACTGCCCGTCAATCATCCACTGCGCCGGGTGATACATGGTCTGCATTCTACCGGCATCAACATGCACGGGCTACGTCGGCAAGGCATTCGCATTCGGAATTTAAAATATGGAAACTAGACGTCTTTCCGCAATATTAATGCGAAATTTGCTGTATTTAGCAAATGGGCAGGATCATCTCATGGCATTCAACTCGCAGCCGTAAGGTTCAGGGTTTGATCTCTTGTGTCCTCATCCCTAACTGCTTATCCCTTGAGCAAGATGCCTAACCCCAAACCGCTTAATGAACGTGAGCATCTATTTACCGGACATTACAGCGTAGTATTAAACGTGTGCTGCACAACAGGCAAACCTAACCATCATTTCAAGAGTTCCATCATTTTGAACCTCTATACACCTTCTTGACATCTATTTGATTTGACCCCAAGTTTTTCGGGGAAAAGCAGGCAAAACAATAGAGCTCTGCTTGCACGGTTTTCCCGGATCCTGGGAACTTAACAACCCGCTCCCCTTATCCAATGCTTTCACCACCATAGCCTCTTGCCCTGGCCTTGGCCGGCATCCTGAAATCTTCTCTTTAGACCCTCAGGCTGAGATGGCACCCTGCCAGAGGAAATGTATACGATCAGGCTACCAGTCAGTGCTGCTGCTTAAGTACTACCGTCTCTACTATAACAACACCACCACTATAGTGCTGCGTCTTTGTGACATACAGTTGTTACATTATCGACTGTCGGCAGTAATGGGAATCATTGGATTAGCACGGGGAGGTGCAATTGTACACCGATATACTGTTACGCCACTTTGCTGTGTCATTTCCTACCGTTTAAAAGTGAGTGGATTCGTCGTGTGGAGTGGGAGTGGCGGGCTGTAACATTGAGATCCTGCTGTACCTGAAAGTGCAACCGCAGTGTAAACCTTCTTCCCTGAGCGAGGATGTGGGTTTGAAAGGAAGCAGAACAAGCGTGAGTGTCTGGGTGTGTGCACGTGTGTGTGTGTTTGTGTGTGGTTGTATGTGTGTGTGTGTGTGTGTGTTTAGTTGTCCTAGTGTGTGTGTTTGTGTGTTTGTGTGTGGTTGTATGTGTGTGTGTTGTGTGTGTGTGTGTGTGTGTGTGTGTGTGTGTGTGTGTGTGTGTTTAGTTGTCCTAGTGTGTGTGTGTTGTGTGTGGTTGTATGTGTGTGGTTGTATGTGTGTGTGTGTGTGTGTGTGTGTGTTTAGTTGTCCTAGTGTGTGTGTTTGTGTGTGTGTGTGTGGTCCTGTTCGTGGAAAATCGTAATATTTTTCATTTTCGTTTCAATATTTTTGTTTCCTTCACATTGCCAGAGACATTCATAGAGACAGAGCATCAATCCATGACAACGAATATAAAACAACAACCAAACAACAAGAAAACATCAGAGATCGGCCACGAGACCGTGCAAACCCTGCAACGTCACTCTCTACATCCACCGTGAAGAGTGACGTTCATGCAAGAGGATTCGTTTTCTATTTTTCGCCACCTCAGTATCAACACTTCCCCTAGTGAAACTTATGTTGAGCAAATACACAGATACAGCTGCAGACATAACACAATTAGGAACCTGGCATTGTGGCTTTACAGCAAAACCAAAACAAATCCCACGTTTGTTTAGGCAAGTTAACCGAAACGTTGTTTTGAGGCCGCTTCTCTGTTTTAGCCGAGGTCTGCTGCCATAGAATGTTCCGTCCACTGTTCCAGGCGTTGGGAGGAGGTGAACAGCGAGCTGAAATCTGTTGGAGCAACGGTTGACATCACGGTTGTCGTTGTTGTTTCTGTTCACTCGGTGTTCTAAACCTAACCAGGGTGTATTCTAAATAAAAACCAACATCTGGGTGGTTGTGAATCTATGGATTATGCATCATTCACTATTAATTGAACGATGTTGAAAACAAGAAAATAAATTCCATTTACTTTCTGTGATGTTATAACTCTGATGGTAAGCATTTTGTAAATACAAAATAAACAAAATAATATTAATTGATCTAGGGCATTGCGTTGAGCTAGCTAAATAGTAAAGTGAGTAAAGTAGATTGTAGTTTATTGGCTGTTTCTGCGGTCAAATCAATCTTGTTTGTGGTTGTTCTGTATGCCTTACACGCGTACACATAAAGACATGGCCATGTAATCAGGCACTCATGGCCACTTCCACATGGACGCGCCCCCACACCAACAATCCTACATGGACCCGCCCACAGAGGCCTGCTCTGGCAATCGTAGCCAATGGCTTTGTATTCAAGGGCTTCTTATGACAACTACTCACTGAGGACCGAGTGATGTTTTGTACTTATCAGAGAGACTTGCCTTGATTGACCTTTTATTTCACTTTCCTGCAACACAATACTCAGACATAGTGGTAATAATACTAACTCTCCTCCCCCCTCCTGCCTTATAACCCGTCCACATGCGCATTACGTGGCATGGTTCGAGCCCAACCACCAGCACGAGTGTACGGTGCTCAGGTTCATGGGCTCATGGAAGGCATGACCAGGCAGGTGAACCGATTCGGAGACTACCATGCAAACCACACCGCCTTGCTCAATGTTCTGCCCGACCACCTTCACCACCATCCGAGTCGGAGGGTGAGTTCACTGTTGGTATCGATGGACACCAGACACGGATACCACCGCGATGTCCATGGATACAACTCACAAAACCCACGGACAAGAAGACTAAAGCCATTGTTCTTGCACAGCCATGAGGCTGAACCAGATGTATTCACACTGGTTTTGAATGCACTCCATTGTACTGCCGGTGCCAAGGTAAATTGTGGTGCTGTTGATCAAATCAATCTCCATATTTCCCCCCCCCCCCCCCCCGCCGGAGATATCAATCTTGGTATTGTTGTTACAGCCAGGGGTTCAAAGCCGAGCAGAGCATATTGCCCTGGTCGGTAAGCATTGTGGTTGGTTCCCCAGTCTGTGTTGGCCCTGGCGAATCCCAGTGGTCTGTTGTCTCTAGGTGTGGATAACAGCGGGGCTAACAGTCTAAACTACCAGTTTCTGTCACCGCAATTGGAGCCTATAGGACAGAAGTTTCTATGTGCCAGTCATTTATTGAGCTGCGGTGTTAAGAATCCATCCATTTTACACCATATACTTCTTCTTAGATGTGAGAATGGAAGGTATCATCGAAAAACAGAACGCTCTCATAAGAGACCATGGGTTTATTGATTGCAGAAGAGCTGCTTGGGGATGGATAACGGATTGCACAAGACTGCATTATACACTGGAGCATAGTTATATATAATCCAGGTTTTGTCTTTGGTCAAACACAACCTGATCAGGCAGTGTAAACAGGACTGCTGGCTTAGCCGTACCCCTGTAACTAATAGCAACACCGGTGATATAGAATCTGTTCTTCAACAAGGCCACCTAAGTTCTGCGGTGAACCGACCGCTACCGTTGTCACTAACAGACCACTAACTACTGCTGACATACCGGTTCCAGACACCAGATTATAAACACCAACAGAACCACTGAGAGAAAGGCTTTCCATAACCGCCAGAGTAGAGAAAAAACACATTTGTTTTTTATGACCTCATCCCGATGTAGCGAAGAATTGTTTTTTATTTCATTAGTCGTCGGTTACTAAGTGCCCGACGTGTTTGGTGCAAAATAGCATAACTACCTATGTTACATTTGTTATTGCCTTCCGAGGGGATTCGGTTTAACCTGCAGATATCCTTTGACACCGACAATAGATATATCAAAAGTGATGGAGTACCAGCATGGGTACGGCTACGTCCACACACATCTGAGGGCTTTCTCCACAGTATA